>PVIH01011705.1:0-67664 GCA_004025045.1 Sigmodon hispidus | reverse complement strand
GGATCCCACTCCAACTATAGGAACACCTGACTCACTCTTGAGGGAGGGGGGACAAAACTGGATTTGCCAGGAGTGGAGACTGATCTAAGCATTATTGGGTCAGTGGGACCATAGGACTGTCTGCTCCCTGCCCAGGGAGGGGATGGGGAGTTGTGAAGAAGAAAAAATGACCTGATGTGGTGGGAGGGGGAAGGGACCTTGAATAAGGATATACAGGGATGGAAAAAAAGATTCAGAGGGAAAGCCGAAGACAAAGTAAATATATGTGTAGCAATCTTATTTGCATTATCACCCTTGATAAGTCATGCTTATGATTTTTATCTTCTTTATAGTTATTGTTAACTTCTCAGCATTTTAAATTCATTTTACTGTTTTTCTTGATAAATACAAAATAAAGAGAAAAAATACCATTTACAGAAACAACAAGCAAAACTTTACAGCTCAGAAGTAATATCCCCAATATTGTAGTGCAAACTTCAGAGATCGCTTCAGTTTTGTAAAGCATTGTACGATCAAGTTGGTGGTTTTCCTAATGATGACTTTTTATATTTTAGGGTTTTTTTTTATTACAGATACAAATGCTACATCCAATGTATAGCTAGCAACAATACTTTTCTTTTTTTCATTCTGTGGTCTGATTCGTCTTTCAATTGATTGTTCACATTACTGTACAGAAACTTTTTAATTTTATAAGATCTCATTTATTGATTGTTGATCTTATTTCCTGTGCTATAAAAGTCACTTTCTAACAAAAGCCTTGGGGGAACCATACCCAACAAAGTTTTTTCTCATGGTCCAAGAGGTATGCTTCTACTAGAATAATTGCATGAGATCTCAAGAAATATGCTCACACTATTTTCTTTGCTTATCATCTTTATTGGCATGACTCATTAGCACAACACCTATAACAATGAAGGTATAGGTTTATATACTCATACAGGCAGTTATTCTTTGGCAAGGCAATGCAGGGCTTGAATTTCTTGGGGTCATAGAGAGGGGTGATAAGATTCACCCACAGGCAGTAACTGACAGCTTTGGTTTATGATACAAAATGAGAGTGGTTAGTTGAGTTGTATTCTAATAGGGTTCATCTAAATATTAAATCAACAAAGCAATCTAAGGGGGAAATCATGTGCTTCAATTACATCCCTAAATGTGGCTAGGCAAAGTGTTAAAAATTTACGGATTAGCAAAACATCATGAACAAAATAAAGTCCTGTGTTTTCATTAGCTCCTCCTCACCACTACTTTTGCACAAGAAATGAAACCTGTCACTTTCTAGCTGTTCTGTTCTTGTGGTGTAGTACTTTACAGTAAATGTTTTTACACCTGCAACTAGGAGTTGGCTGATTAACTTTTTTCTTATATCACAAACAAAAAAAAATTTAACTTGAGATCTTTTATTAATGAATCCAGGTGCAAGTAAGTATAGGGAATAAAGTGCCTAATATTAGTGTGTTAGGTCTTATCTGTAGGGGTGGTAAACTTAGGATGTACCAGTGTGTCATCTATCTGTAGCTGTCCTTGGATATTTGATAAATGTTTTAAATCAAATACTTTGTCTAAGGGCTGACTCTGTTCAGGAGTCTATCAGTAAAGATAATTGCAGGGCACAGAGAGTGAGTATTGGGCAAAGGAACCAAGACTAGATTTGTGTGAGAAAAGAGATCTTGTCTGTGTGACTGACTTCACACATACCTAGGGGGAAATTATCCACATGCCCCCAGATGTATGGGGAAAGTTATGCTGAATAAATGATCAATCACACTGCAAAAAGTTCCCGGAAAATGAATCTCAAGGAAATAACAAATGGAAAAGCTACAATTATACACAAAAAAAATCTCTGCAAAAAATAGTTAACACATTCAAAGTCAACTAACAGCAAAACTCTGAATTTTGGCTTTACCTTCACTGATGGGTCAGTGTTCTCAGTGCCAACTGAGTTCCTGTATTTCTGCAGCCCCCAGCAACATTCTCATATTTAACTTCCTAATTTGACAATAGCATACATAATTTAGAATTTACTTTGAATTGGTTTTTAGATGCCACTGCTGTGTGTTTGTATCAATATTATTAAAAAGAGTTTTTCCTTGATCCTCCCATAGTTACTTTAGGTAAAAATAATTCTCTTTGGTCAAAAACTCTCTAGAGTTTATCTATATTTAAGATTTATCATTTTAATGTTTTATGTTTCAAAACTCACTTATTTCAGCTGTTACTAGTTAAATATAAATCAAATCCAAACCCTCTATCTCATTATGTTAGAATTTACTTTCTCTTTGAGGCCTCCTCATATGTACTTTATTCAACTGTGAACAACTATAAGATACTTTGTAATTCACTAACCTTCTTCTAGTAGTTTGGCATATAGTTTTAGTAATCAGCTTACAGTGCCTTTTCTGATCAATCTATTTTCAAGTGTAATTTTTTCAATTTGTTCAAGAACAAGACAGTCTCCCATTGCAACTTTTCAAGGCATCTGTAAGCCCCTTTTCATGTTTCATAGAAACACTGCACATAAACCCAGTGACACTGAACTTGATAGAAAAGAAAGTAGGAAATACCCTCCAACACATTGGCACAGGTGACCAATTCCTAAATATAATACCAGTAGCACAGATACTATGAATAACAATTAATAAGTGGGACCTCTTTAAACTGAGAAGTTTCTGTAAAGACAAGGACACTGTCAATAAGACAAAATGAGAGCCTACAGAATGGAAAAAATCTTCACCAACCCTACAACTTACAGAAGACTGATTTTTAAAATATATAGAGAACTCAATAAACTAGAGCCCAAACCCAAAATAACCCAATTAAAAAAATGGGGTTCAGAACTAAAAAGGAAATTCTCAACAGAAGAATTCCAAATGGCGAAAGGCACTTGAAAAATTGCTTAACATCTTTAGCCATCAGAGAGATGCAAATCAAAACAACTTTGAGATACCATCTTACATCTGTCAGAATGGCTAAGATCAAAAATACAGATGACAGCCTATGCTGGAGAGGATGTGAAGCAAGGGGAACACTCCTTCATTGTTGGTAGGAGTGTAAGCTTGTTCAGCCACTCTGGAATGCATTATTATCATGGTACGAACCCGCCTTGAAATATGTTTTAAATGAAGTTTATTTTGTGAGAATCACTTATAAAACAAAAAAGGTTTTAAGAAACGGTGAAGGGGTAAGGTTGCAGCGTGCCGGAGCGTTTCTAATGAAAGCTCCTCACCCATACAACCGCACCACCAGCCAGAACCACGAACAGCCCAGAAGCTGTGTCATCAGTCCGAAAACCGGGCCACCAGTCCGGAATTCTCATTTGAGGTCCTGGCCCTGCGCGAGAGAATGCCGGCTTCCTGTCCTGGTCCTCTCCTTTGGCAGTCTACTTCCGGAACTCTTTCTAGTTGATCACGCCCTGCTCGGCTCCAGCCCTCTGACATGATCCGTTCACATGTATAGTTCCTGATTTCCCGCTACATCTCCCCATTTTGTCTAAATAGGAAGGTTTTAAACTAGGTATAAAACTATATACTATAGGGATTATCATAAGACAGTGTCTGGGAAGGAGAAAGGTACTAACATAAGTGAGGTCAAACTACTGCTAACAAACAACAACTATAAAGTGCAATTTAATATCTAAAATGTTGATACGAGAAAATGCGCAGGGATTGCTTTAAGGCTGTTTATCTTAAACAATAGAGTTCTAACACCTGAGTGTCTTTGCTGAAATGTTAAGTAATAACAACCTCAACTATTTAATCTTTAACACCGTCAAGACCTGAGAAGGAAAATATATACCTAAAGTTGGAAGCATGAAGTAACTTTTAGAATTTAGGAGAAGACAATGACAGTTAACTGTCTGGACAGTTATTTATCACTTTTTTGTACAACGGGAGCATCTATCTTTGTGGCTACTGGCCTATGATATTTGACAAGTCTCTATAGAAGCAGGGTATTTTCTATCTTACTGTCTTATCTTGGCTAGGCAGGCTTTGGCAGTCTCTATCTTTTATCTTACTTGTCTATTTTGGACAGTGAGCACGCTGACAGCAGTAGGGGTAAGTGTAGTCTTTTGCCCCTCAGGCCATTATTTGCCAAACAAGACAATCTCTTTGTAAGATGTCTGTGATGCTCAACACTACTTTGAGAAAGGAATGGTGATGTCAGGAGTTGTCATGTCTCTTAAAGCCAAATTTGAGATAACAAAATCTTGAATGTCATATTTTTTTGGTCTATGAAGTGGTTAAAGACACCTATCTATTGGGTGTATTTTAACATGTTTTTGAAAAGTCTGAGTATTTTGACTGTTAGGTGGCAAATCTGAGTAACCATAATCTGTAATCTCAATCAACTAAGAAAGTGAAGCTAATATTGTAAAAATAGGCATTTTAAAAATGAGTGTATAGCTCCTCCAAATAATTTTAAGTATAACAATCTTATGAATATTGACCAAAATATACATTTTATATAAAATGACAATATCTTAACTATATATCATTATATATAAAAATATATCTAAACAGATTTATATAAAACAACTTGTGTGCGCCAACTATCATGGTACGAACCCGCCGTAAAATATGTTTTAAATGAGGTTTATTTTGTAAAAATCACTTATAAAACAAAAAAGGTTTTAAGAAACAGTAAAAGGATAAAGTTGCAGCGTGCCGGATCATTTCTAATGAAAGCTCCTCACCCACACACCGCACCTCCGAACACCCGCACCACCAGCCAGAACCGCAAACAGCCTGGAAGCTGCATCATCAGTCCAAAAACTGCAACACCGGAACTTTCGCGAGAGGTCCCGGCCCTATGTAAAAAAATGCTGGCTTCCTGTCCTGGTCCTCTCCCTTGGCAGTCTACTTCCGGATCTCTTTCTAGTTGATCACGCCCTGCTTGGCTCCAGCCCTCTGACGCAATCCGTTCACATATATAGTTCCTGATTTCTCGCTACACATTACTGTGGTTCTCAGAAAACTGGGAATCAATCTCTCCAAGGACCCAGCAATACCACTATTAGGCATGTACCCAAAGGACTCACATTGGCGCTAAAAAGGCATTAGCTCAACTATGTTTATAGTAGCATTGTCCATAATAGCAAGAACCTGGAAAAAACCTAGATGCTCCTCAACTGAAGAATGGATTAACAAACTGTGGTACATCTGCACAATGGAATACTACTCAGCAGTAACAAAAAATTATATCCTAAAATTCGCAGGCAAATGGATGGAATTGGAGAATATCCTCCTGAGCGAGGTATAACAAACTCAGAAAGATAAGCAGGGTATGAACTCAGCAGTTAACAAAAAAATGATATCCTAAAATTTGCAGGCAAATGGATGGATTTGGGGAATGTCCTCTGGAGCAAGGTATCACAAACCAAGAATGATAAGCATGGGATGTACTCTCTCATTATTAGACTTTAGTCAAAAAGAAAAAAAAAAGCAAAGAACACCTAAGCTGCAAAATGTAACCCCTGAAAAGCTTGGGATCAGAAGTAATTTAGGAAGAACTTTCAGGGATTTCCCTTAGGAAGAAAATTGAGATCTCCTTAGCTAATTGAGAGCATAAAGAGTTACAACCAAGAAGAGGTGGAAACAAATCATGAGAGAAGGGGAAGATTGAGTTAGAGGAGCAATAATGAGGGAGAAACAAAAGAGAGTTGGAGATCTTAATAAAGGAAACCAATGTGGGGTTGGAAAAAGACCAGGTGCTAGGGCCACCTACAAGAACTCACTGGATGTCCCTGCCTAGGTATCCAACCAATAGTGAAGGTGTTCCCATACAAGACTTTCCCTAAAATCAAATGAATAGACACCCCAAGTGCCATCACCGAGCTTACATTCAACAATGAATAGGGATTGAGGTAGAGACACATGCTGAATACTGGGCTGAGATCCTGATCCAGCTGAGAGCAGGGGAGAAGAGTCTCTGTGAGCAAGGGCATAGGGTTTATGAGGGAAAACTCCCACAGTGATGACTGCCTGGAACTCTAGAGAGCTCACTGAATTAAGAACAGCCACTGGGGAACCTTCAAGAAAAGAAACTAGGTCCTCCAAGGATAGGCAGTTGTCCACTGACATGGGCATTATGTGGAGCCTTGAGGGGAGGGTTCAGACTGTGTTCTATGTGTAGACTGGCACTTTGGAGCCCATTTTCCCTTGAGGAAACATCTAACCCAGATATGACATTGCCATGAGAAAATCAGACCTGCCTGGAGTGGATGCTGAGTTATTCCACCTTGGGACTTCTTGCCCTTTGGGGGGATGGGATAGGGGATATGGAGGAGAAAGGCTGTAGGCAGACAGGGAGGGATTGGATGGAGGAAGCGAGGGAGAGCAAGGGGATGAATGAAAAAAAGAACTTTATTTTCTAAAACAAAAGAAAGAAATAATCTCTGCCTATCTATATTTTAGAAAAATATATTATTTTTAGGTTACTTTTGCACATTTATAATTCTGTTTGATTTATGTCCTTAGAACATCTGATACCATACTCACACATGGTCTATAACCAATGCTTCCTTACTTTTCACTTTGTTAATTTTTATCATTTATATATACTAATGTAAACATTGTTTATTCATTTTTATTGTGTTAATTAGACAGCAATCACTTAATTTATATGTGAAGATACAATGTCATTCTAGATTCTATATTCATGTTTTTAGCAGCAAAATAAATTAAAAGAGAGTAACTCAACAACATATTTTAACTAATTTTGTTTTAATATTAATAGAATTAGTTTTTCCACACTTTTCTAGTCATCAGATATTTGTTCAACTCTCTTCACTGATATAATGTTGACTTGATTTTTCCAACTTTCACATAAAAAAGATAATTCTTGTATTCCACATCCTATGTGACGTATTCTTTTTAGTAAACAAGTCAGCGTCAAAAAAATGACCCACATATCTGTTGACTAAAAAGTTCTCTGCAGTTTCCTGAGAAAATAGTATTGGGCAATTAATAATAGCCTGTTGTGTGAGCAAAAGGAATCTAAATATTTGCACTGAAGTTTTTGTTCTGCTATTGTCACAATAATTACAGCTCCCATGTCTTGCTTGAATACATATGGATTTTTATTTGTTTTGCTTTGAAATTTTATTGAGTGGTTATTTTTGATAGCATTTTTTTGCTTACATATATTTTCAGGTGACATCATTTAGTATATCAAGCTCTAGTCTGCAGGGAACACACAGACTATCATTGCAACTAAGCTCCAATTCAGATAGTAATGTATGTTAAAACAAAATGAATCAATCACCATGACAGGTCATTGTAAACTACAGTAATTTTAAAACATTTTCCATCTAACCATTTTCATGCTTTAAATTCCATCAAATTTGTGCTAACCTGAACAAACTTCAGGTGATTTTAGATTCTCTAGCACCTTTAAAGTAGCCAGCTTAGATCTCATTATAGATTCCTTAAAGTAAAACCCATTTAAAATAATATGGCATTTCTGCTCTTAAACATATGTCAACCTCACCTTTATGATAAACTAGCTTGGAAATTTAGGTACATTCCCAGGCTTTTAAGTGTGTGTGTTTATATATATTTATAATTTTGATTAAACTTTGATTATGTATAGAAATTATAATTTTTGGAAAGATACTCTTTGTCTTCTCTATTTTTCCCTTCTTAAATGATAATAACATTTCTCTAAAATATACTGAATTATATTTTAAAAAGATATTTTTATTTAAAAATTTTACTCATAATGGGAACAATTATACTTCTGTAAAATTCATCCTAAAAGAAAGAAAGAAATTTGAGCAGTATTATTGTCTTTGATCTATTTTAATTTTACTCCAAAACACATGCAATAACATATTTTAGATCTAAAGACATTCCTGTTTTGGAAAAATAATATGTCAGTTTGCATTATTTTTATATTTACGTTTATCTTTGCCCACAAAATCCTATCTAAAACTCTAAAATAGTTTGTATTCCCAGAGATGCATTTCATGCCATCACAACAGGCTTTGCATCATAGATACTATGAAGAACAAAAAGCAGAATAAGCTGAAATAAATAAAAAGCATAAGAGTTTTAACTGCAGTTAGGAAATGTAGCTAATCTCTATACCTCCTTTAAGAAGAGCTAAAAAATGGTAATAACAATCATGAAAGAGAAATTGACCCAATTAATATTGCATTATATGTCTTAGCTTAAAAGCTTTTGTTCTTGCTTCTTTCTTTGCTTAATAGGCAAGATTAAAAAGTTGAATAGGCCCTTTAACTTTACACATACACGTTAACTATTACCATTTGCTAGTGTTTACATAGTTTAAATGGTGCCTCTATGTATATTATAATAAAAATATTATAGATTGTCAGAAAATAAATATTATTGCATTCTTTTAACTTTATAAAACAGTGTATCAAAGGAACAATGCTTAATTTTATAGTACAAGTTTTATAGCTCGATTGAATATTTTTACATCTTTTGAGCAAAACTTTATTACAATTATAAGCAGATTTTCTTAGCCTAAACTAATATAAAATATTAAAAAGCATATAAAATTTTAGTATGTATAGTTATCTATGAAACAAAAAGAAATGCATCACCTAATTTCTATTTGCAGCCATATTGAACATCAACAAAATTTGTTATGACTCTGGTTCTTAGTAGTATGATTATTCTTCAAACTCCCTGAATTACTGAGGTTTTTTTTTCTGAGGATGAACTGCTGTTTTATTGTTAAGAGTCCTTACTGGTTACTTCCCAGGAGCCCAAGTGTGTTTCCTTCACTCCTGTTAGGCTCCTTATAAACACATATACTTCTAGCTCCACAGAATCTGATGAATTCTCTGACTTCAACAAATATCCACACACAAATAAAGAGAAAAAATAAAACTGTGCTAATGATATTATTTTAAATAGAATACTTTTTAATTTCTTTTAAATAATTTTCCACATTAGTAAAAGAGATAAATTGAGATTTACCACACTGATGGCAGTTGTATTGGAATTAGATGTTCTAGTGATTACTAATTTTGTTTGCTTTACATGTATTAAATTTATTACTAAATATATAAATCATTCTGAAACTTTAATTTTGAATATTTAAAAGTTGTTAGCCAGATCTGTCTATGCCTGTTGCTGGTACGTGGTTTGAGAGGTTATGTTTGTTGTATAAAAGTTGCTATCTTGTCTCAGATTAGTGAGACAGACATTCCCACATGAGTAACATAAAATCCATGGGTAGGCAGCAGCAAGGGACACAGAAGCATAGAATTCATTTTCTGCCAGTCCTATGGTGTGGTGATAAGCTACTCAAGGTCATAAGGCAAATTTTTGTATGTGACTTTCTGCACTGCAGCAGGGTGATTCAAAAAAAAAATCTTGGTTTTATACTTCAGGTATCATATATTATGCTAGGCTAATGTGATGAGAGACTTTTATTTCTGGAATGAACCAGAACAGAATGTACTTTGTTTTAACCAACTCTTTAACTCAGAATAATGCATTCTCACCACTTTCTGTAGTTAGCTATCAGAGCTGCCAGCAAGTAAATGGGTGAAGAGTATTAGCTTTAGGCTACCCGACAACACCCATAAAAACAACTTGAAATCATGCCCATGGCCCATTTCAAACCAGCTACCAGACCTCAGATTTCATCAAACTTTAATTTATAAGCAAAACTAACTTTAAAGCATATACTAAATAATTTAATGTTTTATGTTCAAAATTTGTTTTATTGATTATAATGCTAGTTTTCTATTGGCATCACAAACTTTCACACTAAGAAACTTGAAGAGTAAAAAAATTATCTCACCTATTTGTATGCCATAAATCTAAGAGATCCAACTATTTTATATTTGGGACTATGAAATAGTTGAATATAGATATCTGAATTCTTATTGGGATCTCTATATAAAATGTTTCCAAGCTCATTATAGTTACCTCAGATTTCTTCACCACACAAAGGAGGAACCAAGTTCAAGTCAGCTTCAGTCCTTTCTAGATTCTAGAGAGTTTCTACATTTTCTGGCTCATAGTGTCTTCTTAAATACATGAAACTTCAATTTCTGCAACATCTGCTCACTCTACACTTCTGGCTGCAGCCTGAGAAAGTTTTTTGTTTGATAAGAGCTTGGGTAATTAGATTGGAGAAAGCTAATAATTGTCTAATATATTTGCCAGGTCATTCATATATTGCAGTTTTAAGTAAAAGCGTGTGGGGAGATCTTGGCTGCCATTCTCTCCTCAATAGTCAGCAGTTGATATTTGTAACCACTTATAAAAAGATTACGTAAACTATTACCTAAGAAAGAAATCTAGACATATTAGTAAGTTAAACAAAAATTAGAATTTTAACAGCTATAAACTAATTAAAATAGCATTATGCCTAAATATATAGTCTGTGCCTATCTCTTTATAATTCACTAATTATAAATGCATTTTATTAAATTTAGTTGAATCTCTGATTTTTTCTTTTTTGATCAAGTTCAACTGACTGTTCTGAAAAATTGCCAGCCTTTTTCTCTATGCTCTGTACCAAAGATGCAGACTCACATGCTCGGTCTATTTCTTCACAAGTTCATTTAAAAATGAAGGTTAAAACTATAACAGAGAATGGTGGTCAGTATCTAGGGGATCAACAAGCTAATTACTTGAGGCAAAGAACTGAGAGTTTAGGAAAAATAAAGGTCAGAATGAGAGGAGCCCTAAGATTGAGATTCTACTAAATGGAATCTGGCTTGGGTATTTTATAGGAGCTCATGTTTTCCCCTGTTCCCCATCAGGCCATTTTAGATACCCAACCTTATGGAATCCTGCCATTTCTCTTTGCAATATCTCCTACTATCTCCATAAACCCTCTTTATATGTCTCTTTAACTCTTCCAGTCAATCTCACTTTATATTCAAGACTCAATGGTCGTGACATATTGATATTTCTCATAATTTATGGGCATATGTAAATACATATCTAAAATTGTTTCAGTAGAATTGTGCCTATTAAAGGTCTGTGTGAAACTCAGAAAGTTGGCCTGACTGACCAGGATGTAGTGGGATTATGTTATTACAATGCAAATAATTGTCCTCCCTACTAGTATAATAAAAATGTTGATTGGCTGAAGGCAGACAGAAAATGTGGGTAGAGCTACTAGACTTGGGAAAACTGGGAACAAGAAGAACAGAGCAAAGATGTCAGAGAATCTGGGATGAGAGGAGAAGAGATGCAAGGAGATGCAGAGGAAAGAAGTTGAAATACTGAGAAAAGATACTGGACTGCACGGCTGAACAAGATAAGAATAATGGGTTGAGTTAAAATAAAAGAGTTCGAAATTTATATACCTGGGCCCTAGGTCAGTCAGCATAAAGTTAATATCAGTTAATGTCTGTGTATTTCTGATGGATTGCTGGACTGCTGGACTGCTGATCAAACCTCTGGTCTAGGCCTGAAAGTCCAAGCCAGAAACCAAAAACAACAAATGGTGCCCAACATGGTGTTCCTGACACTTTATTCTTTTTCACTTAGGCAGCTAGTTTTCATAAGTAGCTATGCTTCTGTGTGCTTTTCTTCTGGGAATGGGTTCTGTAACCAGGTTGGTCCCTTTCTATATGCCTTTTAGAAGGGCT
This sequence comes from Sigmodon hispidus, assembly GCA_004025045.1. Classification (NCBI taxonomy): domain Eukaryota; kingdom Metazoa; phylum Chordata; class Mammalia; order Rodentia; family Cricetidae; genus Sigmodon; species Sigmodon hispidus. The sequence continues at coordinate 56,077 of PVIH01011705.1, read as the reverse complement.
AATTTGACCCTCCTAAAAATTATCAGACTTCTTACCTAACACTTGGCTTCCTAGGAGAATATCTCCTGCCCATGTGATTAACAGCATTATCAGTTAGATTTCATTGTTTACAGATTCAATATGGAAAGAACTTGTGCAAAACATGGACACCAAGAAGTGTGATTCATTAGAGGCTAGCTACTCTCTTATCCAAGAAATAATTTTAAAAGGCATTTCTCCTGATCAATTTCTGTTTAGTATTAACTAAGATGTTGTAGATTCACAATTATTTTATTTTCTATTGAAAGTAGAAAAAGAAAGACATTTGTCATTTTTTCTTTTTTTTAGTGCTTATCCAAAAATCAAAAGTTGAAAATGATCTATAAATTTTAGACCATTAGCTTATAAAATGCATGCATGTGCACAGGCATGCATAGAATATATACTAAAATTTTCCTGTGGTACAGTTGCAAATAAAGTGAGACTAAAAGTATATTAAAATTTAATAAAACATCAAAGATAATACAGTTAAATTTGTTACTAATAAAGATGTCATGAACTAGGAAGATCAGAAGTAATATTTTGTCACACTTGAGCATTATATATTTTGTAGTTTCTTAAAGAGCAGCCTATAGTTTTGAACTGTGTAATTTTGTGTCATTTACTGAAGAGACATATATAAATGACAACTTGCTCCAGAAATGGCACTTAGGAGAGAACAAAGAAATTATTCCATCTAAGTATAGGTTAATGAACCACTGAGTTTATTGGGGTTACTGTTAGTATTACAGGTGAGGACTTATAGAAGCATGAATCACTTAAAAATAGCTGCATCATAAAGTTTAAACTAGTATTGGTGAAAATTTATACAAGATACATCCCTGGAGCTCACTGTACAATTTGCAAGCAACTAGCTTGTTAATCGTGTTTTCCCATTCTTTTCAAATTACTGTGAAGCTGGAATGATTAATAGATGAAAAAAAAACAATTTTTCATTTTAAAATTTTATTTGATTTTAAAATGACTTATTATAAGAAATTTTTCGTAGAAAAACATTAAAGAATAAGAAGTTTCAAAGTGCATATGTTTTGTGAGAATGAAAAATAATTAAAGTTGAAAATAAAACAATAAAGGAAAAACGTGTTGAGAACTTATGAGGATTTTATATTATTGTCAACCAGATTTAGGACAGAAAAGGCAAACTTATTTTTTCTCTTTTTTAATGTAAAGTCATCCAAACTATATTTGAAAGTCATTAGTCAGCACAAATCTGTCTTTATTGAATAGAGGTATATCTAATTCATTTAATAGTTCATTACAAATTTAATTTGCCTTCAATAGTCTCACATGCTCTGAACAAATGACACATCATTTTTACAGATGTAAATGGTCATCTTCTAATATCTAAGAAAACACCAAATGTTATAATGTTTGAGATTCTTTCTTTTTCTTTATCTGAACAAATTAAATCATTTTTTACTGAAAGGTCATGACATCACCTCATTGATTTTATGGATATTTATAAAGATATAAAATTACAAAATTAACATCTCAAGAGTTGTCAGTTATTGAGATTGTTCAATATGTTTTAGTTTTATTGTTTTTAAGCTGTCTATAAGGAACTGTATTGTCCATGTACATAAAAAAATAAATCATGTAGTGTATTCAGCCCAGATTATGTAAAAAAATCATAATATATATTCAAAAATTCTGTAAGCCTTTTTTTTTTTTTTTAGAAAAAAATGCTGGAAGAAAGCATTATGAGACAAAGAATTGCCAAAACTACCATTAGTTCATTATATTTGCCATTTACTGTGTGGGGTCTTCCCTTGAAAGTTTTTTGTATGCCTAATGAAATTCTGTTAGATAAAACAAATTTTTCCTTTGCTAATGGTTGTCAGTTGGGAATAGCTTCTGATGTGTGCCAGTCCTGGTATGTTTAGAAAGGTTTATTTTCTTAGTGTCCTCCATCCATAATTTCTGTCACCTAAAGTTTTTCTACCTCCTCTTCTATGGGGTTTCTTGAACCCAGAAAGAAAAGATTTGATGGAGAAATCTCAATTAGGACTAAATGTTCCAAGGTTTCTCACTCTCTGATCATTGTTAAGTTATGCGAATCTACATTTGTTCTTAATTATTGTAAGAGGAAGCTTCTCTGATGATGACTAAACCAGACACTAATCTATGAGTATAGCAAAATGTCATTAGGAGACTGTTTTTGCTACATTCCTTTAGCAGAAAGATAGCATTTTGTGTTCCCCTAGGCCCTTAGATGGTCTATCCTCAGGTTATTGGCCACCTGAGATGTGTCAGAGATATATATTACATCTCATGGTGTGAGCTGTAAATCTAGTCAGACATTGGTTGATTAGCAGCCACCAATTTATTGCCATTATTGCCAATGATTCTTGCAGGCAGATCTTCATTGTAGATCTAAGGGTTTATAACTGGATTGTACAGCTCTCTTCCCCCGCCCATTTAATTTTCCCATTCTAATCCCTCCTTCATATATAACTATTTAGTCTATTTCTCCTTCACAAGGAGCTCTACCTGGCTCTATGATTCCCTTACTCTATATCTAAAATATGTCATTATATGTGTGGATGACCTGTCTATTGGAGAGTGTAGGGTTTTGAAGTTATTAATCATCACTGTGTGAGGAGTGATATATAATTTTAATTATAGTAGTTTTTCTTTTATAAATTTTGTTGCCTTTGTTTTGGGTATTCCTCCCTACCTATCTCTTATATTTAATTTTGGTTTAAAGTTTATTTTTTGAAATATTTAAGACTTTATTATAAAATATATTTTTTGCTACATATTTATGAATTTAAGATATGCTAGACCAGACATATTTTATAGATAAACTGTATTAAATACATTTTTGTCTTACGGTATTTTTAAAAATAACATTCAACATTTCGAAAATGGAAAGAAATCAGACTATATGGTTTCTTAAAATTCTAGTAGCATATGGGTGTTTTGCCTGCATATATGTGTACCACATCCATGCTTAGTGCCTGCAGAGGCTAGAAAGAGGATCCAGATTCCAGGACTGAGGTTAGGGATGATTATGAGCACTATGTGGTCCCGTGAGTTGAACTCCTCGTTCTCTGGAAGAACAGACAGTGCTTTTAATGGTTGAGCCATCTCTCCAGCCCTGTTTTAACTTTATATGTTTCACCTGCATGTATGTGCACCACATGTATGCCTGATTTTGCCTGAGGAGGTCAGAAAAGGGGTCAGATTTCCTAGAACAGGAATGGGGATAGTTGTGAACCACCCTCACCTTCCCCAACACATACATATATACACAAACATGCAAACGACAAGGAAATAAATCAAGAAGCAGGATGAACGGCAGACGGAGAAAGTACCCTCCAAGAGTGGGCCCGGACCCATGGGTGAGCTGCCACCTGAGCCAGGGGCAGCTGGTCTGACGGGTTATGCTTGAGCAGCTTGCTGATGAGGTCCTGGGCTCCCTCAGGCACAGAGGGGGGGAACTTCAGGTCCACCTTGATGATCCGATGGTATGTTTGACTGTGGCTAGGTCTCTCGAAGGGTGGGTTTCCCACCAACAGTTCATAGCAGAGCACCCCTGTGCACCATAGATCCACCATTTCATTATGTACACGTCCCTCAATCATCTCTGGGGGCAGGTAGTCCAGGGTGCCACACATAGTCTTCCTCCTCAGGGAGGGGGCATGCACAGACCAGCCGAAGTCAGCAATCTTCAGCTTCCCATGGAGACCTAACAGCAGGTTCTCAGGTTTTATGTCTCTGTGAATCACTTTCTTCTTGTGGCAGTACATCAGCGCATCTGACAGTTCCTCCATGATCGTGGCTGTCCGCTGCTCATCGGACAGAGGCTCCTCTGTAGTTCTTTGTAGAGTTCTCCTCTTGGGGCATATTCCAGTATCAAGTAGATCCTTGGTGGACGTAGAAGTAGTTGTAGAGCCGAAGGATGTTGGGATGTTGAAGATGGGCCTGGATTTCAATCTCTCGGCGCAGCTGATGCTCCACTCCCTCCTTCTCAATCTGAGACTTGAAGAGGATCTTGAGCGCCACGATGAAATGGCTTTTCTTCTCCCGAGCCAGGTATACATTTCCAAACTTGCCTTTGCCAAGAGGACGCCCAATCTCAAAGTCATCAATAGTGAGGGACCACAAGGCAGTGGGGCCCCGACTGACATTTTCAGCCAACTTCTGGCCCTGGGTAACTGTGGACTGGCTATTGGACTGGTTCATGAGGGCCAGAGCAGACATCACAGCCGGCTCCTTCCGCAGGACTCTCTGGGGCAGGATGTTCAGGCTGAAATGACACTTTTGCGAGCGGTAGGGCCATGGGAAGGCGTTCTCCTTCTGAGCCATTCTCAAGAGGAAAAGTCGGAGGAGAGCTGCACAATGGAAGTGATGCCCGCGATGCTCCGTGGACCAGACCTAAAGTTTATTTTGTCAGTTGAAAGTGGCTACACTAACTTGCTTCTTGGGCCCATTTGCTAGTAATATCTTATCTCATCATTTTACTCTTAGATAATGTCTACCCTTGCTGTTAGGTTGTATTTCTTGAATTCAGTAGATACATGGATTCTGTTTTCAAATAAAATGTATTAGTCTATGTCATTTTGTTGGGGACTTGAAACTGAGACCATTGATGTTGAGAGTTATCAATGAGCACCTTTTGTTGATTACTGATATCTTTTGCTGTAGCTACTCATACTCTTTTGATTTGCTTGCCTGAGATTATTTATTTCTTGTATTTTCTTGGGTGCAGTTAACCTCTTTTACTCCCAGAACTTTCGGCTGAACTAGATTTGTAATTAGATACTCTTTACTTTTGGTTTTAGTGTAAAATTGTTTTCTTTCTTCATCAATTGTGTTTGAAAGTTTTGTTGGATATAGTAATCTGGCATCAACTATGTAGCTTCTTAGATTTTTTAGAACATCTGCCCAAGTCCTACTGGTTTTTAGTGTCTCCACTGAGAATTCAGGTGTTATTCTAAAGGGCCTGTCTTTATATTTTACTTACTTTGTTTTCCTTGCAGCTTTTAATAACCTTTCTTTGTTCTGTACATTTAGTATTATGATTATTATGTGTCATGGGTAATTAATTTCCTGGTCCTGTCTTTGTGGTGTTCTGTATGCTTGTTGTACCTTGATAGACATCTTCTTCTTTAGATTATGAAATTTTTCTCTTTTGATTTTCTTGAAAATATTCCCTGTGCCTTCGACTTTGTTTCTACTCCTTCCTCTATTTTTATTATTCATAGACTTAATAGGTTTTATAATGTTCCAGATTTGTGAATGTTTTGTTTCTGAATATTTTTATATTTTAATATTTTACTTAGCTGAAGCATCTTTTTATATCTTGTGTTCAATGCTTAAAATTTTTTCTCTTCCATATCTCTGTTTTCTTTTCTTGAAGCTTAACTCCAAGATTCCAAGTTTTTAAATGTTTCCAATTCTACCTCAGTTTGCTTTTTTTTTTTTTTTTTTTGGGATTCCATTTATACTTTTATGTCTTAAACCATGTTTTTTATTTTATTCAACTGTATTTTGTATATTTCATTGATGATTTTATTCATATATTCTCTAAGGTTCTTGAACATATTTATAATAGCTATTCTGAAGTGCTTATTTTGTACTTTAGCTGTATTACATTTCTTAAGACCTACTATAGTAGGGTTGCTCTGATGAAGACATATCAACTTTAAATTCTTTTTTATTTAGTTCTTCAAAACTATCTCTAGAATTAATATAATAAAGTACAATAATAAGTTATTTGCTTTCAAAATAAAAAATCATAAATTTTATACCATAGAATACTTTCCCAGTACCAGGTTAATACTATAATTTTATAGCAATAAAAATAACACCAGTGTATTGAAAATATTTAGAATTACTAATTAACAAAACAAAACACCTATCATGTTGTGAAAGTCAATTATATCTTAAATTTCTTAAATAAAATATCTTGAACCAAAGAATTATAGTCTGTGTGTATGTGTGTGTGTATCTGTCATTCAGCAAATAGTTGGTCTATTTGCTGTTTGTTTAAGTCGAGTTCTCTCTCACTGAATTCAGACTTTACTAATTGACTACATTTACTGGCAAGCAAGCTCTGAAGATCAACATGCTTCTGCCTTCCCAATATCTAACACTAGGGCTATAGCGATGCAAAAGATGCCTACGTCCTTATATATAAATAGATAGATAGATAGATAGATTCTGAGGACTCAAATCACTGTGCTTGTGTGGTAGCAATTTGCTGAGTGAATCAAGTCCACAACACTAATAATTACATCCTAAAAATGTTACATAATCGAAAAACATAAACAGTTCAAATTTCTCAGTCTCAAGATATATATCATATATTATACATAGTAACACAAAGTATAGGTAACTAATTGTAAGTTTTTTTTTTAAAGGCAATATAAAATTTTTATTAGCCTGACTATTGACTACACGGGTTGTTTGGGATCTCAGTGTAGCCCCTTGCCCCATCTCAGAATGAACATTTAAGATATAAACCAGGTTCAGCTAAAAAGAACAGTTAGCCTGACACAGAAATACACTTACAGACTTCCTGGAAGTTCTTAAAAGAAATAAGTAGAGTGGATTACACTGTTTTCTGGCTGAAATAACACTGATATTAACAGTGTGATATTAGCTCTGAGTAATCATAGGGTCCTTTTGCACTGCAGCAATATAATATTGTACCACAAAGTGTTCCTCCTCCATCTTATTGAGACAAAGGTATTTTTTTAAATTTATCTAATGTTATCTCAATTTTAAAATTATGTAGTTTAAATCCAGTTTATAACTGTAATCTCAGCATTCAGAGTACATTGACAGGAAGGTCATTGTAGTTTGCGCTAGCCTGAACCACAGAGTGAGACTATCGCGGTAAAAACCCGCCCTAAGATATGTTTTAAACAGGGTTTATTTGGTGAAAATAGCTTACAAAACAGAGCCGGTTTTAGGAGAAGATGACAGGATGAGGTTGCAGCGCGCCGGAGCCTTTCTAAGGAAGATTCTTCATCTCCACACCGTATGTCCGAACTCCCGGGCAGCTGGAGCGAACTGCGCACTCGGTCGGGGAACTCTCGTGAGAGAATGACGACTTCCTGTCCTGGTCCCCTCCCTCGAAGGTCTACTTCCGGAATCCTTTTCAGTTAACCACGCCCAGCTCGTCTCCATTCCTATGACGCGATCGTTCACATATACAGTTCCTGATTTCCCGCTACATGAGACTATCTAATAGATCCAAAAATAAAATGCTAAGACAATATTACAATTTTAACTTTTAGTTGTTATTTACTGGCAATCGATTATATAAAGAATTAATATATATTAAGGAATTATATAAACACTCACTGATACAAAGTGAACCTTAAGGAAGTTCTTGGAGAATGGAACTGTCCCATGCCTTGGCAGTGCCAATTTTCTCCCTGAGAAAGCAGGAACAAACAGGAAGGACAGGCAGTGGCAGCATGCAAAAGGGTTCTCAATGGGGGTTCGCTATGCCCCATTCAGGATCCTGAGATCCCAAAGCTATGGCTCTAGGTCTCCCTCAATAATGCCTGAATCACACCACATTGCCGCTCATGTCTTATTTGTGTGAGAGGTAACAAGGATGTGTAGAAAACAAAATTTAGAGTAACTTTGTAAATAATTTATATAACAGATCTATTCATTATTTCATTTATATTTTATGTGTGAGTTCTTCCTAGGCCCCTGACACTGATGTGGGAGCAGAACATTATTTTATCACTTCCAAACACTGGTTATTAAATAGAATACAGAAAAGAGCTTGCTATGATTGCATATGATACATACTTATTGAATTTACTACATGAAATATGACATTTTGCATCTGTAATATGTTTGACATAAAAATAAGCCAAAAAATGTTAAAAATACTTTTTTAGACATAAAAATTAATAAAAAGTTTGCAACTTGAACTCATAGTAAGCTCATTCTGCACTGAAAAATGCCCCCAACATGGCTGAAACTAAGATATAATGCTGACCTACACACTGATCTGATCATAAAAGAAACTTCCAAATAAGACCACCATATAAATAATAAGAATTTCAGACATATTCTTGCCTAAGAAAAAGATTCAGATTGTTTCTGAAGATAAAAAAATTCATCATGTTATTTTTGAACTTCTTGTCACTAGAGGAGGAGCACAATTCTTTGTCAGTTTTACTTCTGTTCATTTTCGCTGGCATTTCACCTTAACAATTAAACTCTCTGATGTGGAACATGGCTCTATTCATTTTAGAAAATCAAAGTGTGGCTCCACCACTTTTGGGTTCCTTATTTATTATGACAGTAATGCCTACAAAGCCTTCCATCAAGGCAGCTAAGTTGACTTTAATATAGCCTGACATTCCTGTGGTTGGCCCTTATCAAATTGCTCTTTGAGTTGTTTCCCCTCTCTCTCCTTGACTATTTCATTACTTACTGGCAGGTCTAATCTCTGTATATCATGCCAAATGTCCTTGCATTCTATACTTCTCTGACAATGTAATTTCCAACTCTCACTTAATTTTTCAAAATAGTTTGGCTGGATTCTTAAGTCTTCAATTTTATGGGCTTATCTTCTCCAGTACTTCCTCAATCTAAGGGTATATGACTAGAATTTAAAATGATTGTCTACAATAATGCAATTACAGAGAATAACACAATATAAAAATAAAGTGAACTACATACAAACAAAATTGTAATGCAAAAAGTTTATAAGCTAAGACAAAAATAACATTTTATCTTGGTATCTCCTTCTCTCTCTTCTTCTATCTCTTTGTGTGCCCCACCCCCAAACACACACTCACACACACATGATTCAAGAAGGCCTCAAACTTTTTATGTAGTCTTAAACTTCTTCCTCAATCTCTGACATTCCAGAACTATAGGTATGTATTATGACACATAGGCATCTATGAAAATTATTGTTAATATATTCTTATAACTATTAATCACTGTTATCTTTATTTTAAACATTAAAATTCAAGCTTAGAGTTTATTCAACACTTATGTAGCATAATAAGCAGATATTTTACAAGTTATTTTGGTTATTTTTAAAACCCAAGAAAGGGATATAGGTAGTAATAAATATATTTCACTCAATTAAATTTTAATATGCTAAAAATAGAAATAATTAACCTTGATTCTTTATCACTAAAGCCAATAAGAGCTAAAATGGAGAACAAAGAATTGTTCTGTATTAAAAAAGTTACAGAAGAATCTATGGTTTTCTAGTAAGATGAGATACCTATGAAGACCAAATGAAGAACTAGCCCTAGATGGGGATGGAAGGAAGACAGAAAAGACACAGAGAGATAATTGATAGAGAAGAAGTCAGATATATAAATGTATAAAATTTGGAAATTATAAACAGGTACATAAATTATAAATCAGTAAATAATTTGTAGATGAGAAACATAGGAAGATACAAAGATGATACATAGAATATATGATATATACAGAATGACTGATTAATAAATAATACAGATATTTAACTTTATCCCTTTTAATCCATGAATGATATGTTCACCAAGTGCCCTACAGTAGTCTAAAAATGTGGATAGTACTAGTTTTTATACATAATTTATATTATGTATATGTATAATACCATATACATGTAAATGGTATTTCTACTAATAAAATAAGTATTTATAAATCTAAGTTTACCTATCTTTAAACTCCATTCACAGATGTAAACATTCTAGCTCTCTAGCTCTGCCCTGTTGTGTATTCATTATGAAAAAGGGCTGATTCTCTCAAATATGCCTTTATACCATACACTTTATGGTGCTTCTACCAACTTAGATGACGGTGGTTTCTTACCCTAATGATATTAGGTTTTGTAAAGAGTGTTAGTAACTTTGTATATTCCCATCTTGGCTTAAAAGTTCTTTAACAGATGCCACTTTGCTGAGCCTACCTGTTAGAGGTGATAGTTCTTGACAATCAGTTCAAATTTTCCTTCCATAATCTCTCTGTTGTAGGGATATAAACTTTTTCTAGTATCTCTATCTGCTGCTGCTTCTCTATACACATAATTTCCCCATCTCTTATGTTTATTTCTCATTTTATTGCTATCCCTTGTACTTCTGAGGCAGTAAGCATTCTGGCTTTTTATCAGTGTAGAAAATCTCAACCTCTCTCCTTTTATGCAATCATAAGTTAGATTGTGCATGCCTTGCATGCATATTTCTCAGGTATTATTTAAACATTGGCTTATTTATCTTTGATTTTATAGAAACCAAGTAGTAAAATATACAGGTCATTCAATTAAAGTCTTTTTCTCTGGAACTTTGTTGGGGATGGAGAAAATACAGCGTAGTTACAGTTTTTTCAAGAAACCTCTGATTTCTAACTTTTATGTGTCTTTCATAGTATGTGTTGGGCTTATCATAGAGGTGGAAACAGTCTCTGCAAATACTAGAAAACAGTTTCGAATCCACCTCACAAAATAGAAATTATATCTTTCTAAGCTGCACATGAAAATTAAGACTAAAGCCATTAATTTAAAAATGAACTGTGAATACAAAGTATGCTTATCTAAGGCACTAATTCAGGAGCATCATATTTCTTCCAAGTTAGTATGTTTTGAACATTTAAATGCCTTGAAACTAGAGAGGCTGATTTTAATTTGAGAAGACAAGAAAAAAGTAGATGAAAGTAAGAGAACATATGCCACTAATAGTATTTGATAAAGATCAAGGAATCATGAATCACATAAAACTGTATATTAAATCACACACACACACACACACACACACACACACACACACACAAAATTTATGGTGCCAGGAATGGCAAATAAAACCATAAGAATTCTAGACTAACAAAATGTTATTAATAGGTATAAAAAATATCCATTTGAATTTTTGGTCACAGCAGTTCAAATAATGTCTTGTCCTTTTCTACTCAATCTGTAGTGAAGTCTATTCCCAAATTAATAGCAATCTGCCTGCTTAGGCTCTGAAAAGATGTCATTGTAGAGGTAATCCATTGTTGCCAATAACTCACAGTATAAGCCCATATTTACTATAGAGAAACTATTTTAATAATAACTATTTACATGAGAGATGTTGTAGAAGAAAGAAAAAAATATTAAACCATGAAAAATAAATTGATGAAATCTATGACAGTTTTAAATCTTAAAAATTAACCTTACAATAATATTAAACCTATAACAACAAAGACCACAGGTATTTTTTCTGAAAGAACCAAGTATTATGAATTTATTATTATTCAATACATTCTGATATTATGGAAAGACATAAACATATTTATATATGTTATAAGAGTAGTTCTTTCTTTCAGAATCATACATCTTGATTTATTTATTATTTTTCTTTTCTATAATGTATAAAGTCTCATTTTTTATCCATATATCCCTTTGTTCAAACTCCCTCTGGCCCATCACAGTCACTCTCACTTCTCCCCATCTCCTTGACTCCTCCCCAGCAAGGGCAGGAGGTCCCAAGGTCCCAAGTTGGCTTAGTTCAGCATCCACTCCAAGCAGATTCACTTTCCTCACCCCAACAGCAAGCCTGGGTCAGCTGTTCTTCTAGAAGGAATGGGCTCCAAGTTGCCAGTCCACAGTGCTTTAGATCACATGCTGTTCAGTGGTTGTGGCTTGCAGCTTGGGCATGCTTTTCTTTTTCTTTAAAGTCCACTAATGAGTGAGTACATCCCCTGCTTATCTTTCTGGGTTTGTGATACCTTGCTCTGGAGGATATTCTCTAAATCCATCCATTTGCCTGAAAATATCAGAATATCAATTTTTCTTAGCTGAGTAGTACTTCATTGTGTAGATGTACCACAGTTCGTTAATCCATTCTTCAGTTGAGGGGCATCGAGGTTGCTTCCAGGTTCTGGCTATTACAAATAATGCTGCTATTAACATAGTAAAGCTAATGCCTTAGGAGTATGAATGTGCATCTTTAGGGTGTGTGCCCAGTAGTGGTATTGCTGGATCCTTAGGGAGATTGATTCCCAGTTTTCTGAGAAAATGCCATACTGAATTCCAGAGTGGTTAAACAAGTTTACACTCCCACCAAGAATGGAGGAGTGTTCCCCTTGCTCCACAACCTCTCCAGCATTGGCTATCATCTGTGCTTTTAATCTAAGCCATTCTGACAGATGTAAGGTGGTATCACAAAGTTGTTTCCATTTATGTTTCACTGATAGCTAAAGATGTTGAACACTTTTTCAAGTGTTTTTCAGACATTTTTTATTCTTCTGCTGAGAAGTCCCTGATTATTTCTGAACCCCATTTTTTGATTGGGTTGTTCAAGGTTTTGGGCTCTAGTTTCTTGATTTCTCTATAAATTTTAGATATGATAGCACTAGATGCCTATATGAAAAGCCTAGAGAAATCCCACACTAGAGAACTAAGAGCAAAACTGAAAGCCTTAGAAAAATTAGAAGCAAATTCAACTAAAAGGAGTATATGGCAGAAAATAATCAAACTTAGAGCTGATATCAATAAAATTGAAACAAAAAGAACAATACAAACAATCAATGAATCAAAGAGTTGGGTCTTTTAAAAGTCAATCAGATAGATAAGCCCTTATCCAAAGTAATCAAAAAGCAGAGAGACTGTATCCAAAATCAGCAAAATCAGAAATAAAAAGGAGGACAAAACAATTGACCCTCAGGAAATCCAGAGAATTATCAGGTCATACTTTGAAAATATATACTCCACAAAAATGGAAAACCTAAAAGAAATGGACAGCTTCTTGGACAGATACCATTTACCAAAATTAACTCAAGATCAGGTTAAATACCTAAACAGACCTATAAATCTAAAGAAAATTGAAGCTGTCATTAAAAGCATCCCAAGTAAAAAAAGCCCATGTCCAGAAGGTTTCAGTGAAGAATTCTACCAGACATTCAAAGAAGAATTACTACCATTACTTCTCAAACTATTTCACACAGTACAAACTGAAGAAATATTGCCAAAATCTTTTTATGAGGTTACAATTACCCTAATACCCAAGCCACTTGAAGACACAACAAAGAAGGGGAACTACAGACCAATTTCCCTTATGAATATTGATGCAAAAATTCTCAACAAAATTTTGGCAAATGTATACAACAATATATAAAAAATATGATTCACCATGATAAAGTAGGCTTCATCCTTGAAATGCAGGGTTGGTTCAACATACAAAAAACTGTAGATGTCATCCACCATATAAACCAAATTGAAGGAAATACCACATGATTATATCCATAGATGCTAAAAAAGCCTTTGACAAAATCCAACACTCCTTTATGACAAAGCCACCGAGAGATCAGGACACAAGGAAAATATCTAAATATAATAGAGGTGATTTACAAGAAGCCAACAGGCAACATCAAACTTAATGGAGAAAAACTCAGAACAATCCCAGTATAATCAGGAACTAGACAAGGATGTCCTCTCTTCCCTTATCTATTCAATATAGTTCTCAAAGTTTAGCTAAAGCAATAAGTGAACAAAAGGATATTAAAGGGATACAAATTGAAAAAGAAGAAGTGAAACTATCTCTATTTGCAGGTGATATTATTGTATACATAAGTGACCAACAGGATTCTACCAGAGAACTTCTACAGCTGGTAAACACCTTCAGCAATGTAGCAGGATACAAGATTAACTCAAAGAAATCAGTAGCCCTTCTATACACTAAAGATAAAAGGGCTGAATAACAAATAAAGGAACATCACCCTTTATAATAGTTGCAAATAGCATTAAATACCTTGGAGTAACTACAACCAAAAAAGTAACAGATCTATTTGACAAAAATTTTAAATCACTGAAGAAAGAAATTGAAGAGGATATTAGAAAATGGAAAGATCTCCCATGTTCCTTGATAGGTAGGATCAACATAGTAAAAATGGCAATTCTTCCAAAAGCAACCTACAGATTCAATGTGCTGCCCATCAAAATCCCAACACAATATTTTACCTTGAAAGAACAATATTCAACTTCATTTGGAAAAACAGGAAAGCTAGGTTTGCCAAAAAGTTTTGCTCAACAAAAGAACCTCAGGAGGCATCACTATCCCCGACTTCAGGTTATGCTATAGAGCTACAGTATTAAAAACAGCCTGAAACTGGCATAAAAACAGATTAGTAGATCAGTGGAATCAAATTGAGGATCCAGTTATTAACCGAAAAACCTATGAACACCTGATCTTTGACAAAGAGGCTCAAAATATTCAATGGAAAAACGATAGTATCTGTAATAAATGGTGTTGGCATAGCTAGTGTTGTTAGTATGTAGAAAATGCAAATAAATCCAAGTCTGTCACCCTGCACAAAACTCAAATCCAAGTGGATCAAAGATCTGAACATTAACCCAACAACTCAGATCTTGATAGAAAAGAAAGTGGGAAATACCCTCCAATGAATTGGCATAGGCAACCACTTCCTAAATATAACACCAGTGGCACAGACACTAAGAACAAAATCAATACATGGGACCTCATAAAACTGAGAAGCTTTTGTAAAGCCAAGGACACAGTCAATAGGACAAAACAACAACCTACAGAATGGGAAAAGATTTTCACCAACCCTACAAGTGATGGAGGACTGATCTCTAAAATATATAAAGAACTCAAGAAACTAGAGCCCAAAACCTTGAATAACCCAATCAAAAAATGGGGTTCAACTAAAAAGGGAATTCTCAGCAGAAGAATTAAGAATGTCTGAAAGGCACTTAAAAATTTGCTTAACTTCTTTAGCCATCAGATAAATGCAAATCAAAACAACTTTGAGTTACCACCTTTCACCTGTCAGAATGGCTAAGATTAACAACATCGATGATAGCCTATGCTGCAGAGGATGTGGAGCAATGGGAACACTCCTTCATTGTTGATGGGAGTGTAAACTTGTTCCACCACTAAAGGAATGCAGTGTTGCAGTTTCTCAGAAACCTTCGAATCAATCTCCCTAAGGATTCAGCAATACCACTACTGTGCATATGCCCTAAAGATACACATTTGAATTCTAAGGACATTAGCTCAACTGTGTTCCCATTGCATTATTCATAATAGCAAGAATCTAGAAACAACGTAGATGTTTCTCAACTGAAGAATGAATTAACAAACTGTGGTACATCTACACAATGGAGTATTACTCAGCAGTAAGAAAAATTATATCCTAAAATTTATAGGCAAATGGATGGATTTGGAGAATATCCTCCTGAGCGAGGTATCTCAAACCCAGAAAGATAAGCAGGGAATGTAGTCATTCATTAGTGGACTTTAAACAAAAAAGCCAAAACTAAAGCATGTCCAAGCTTCAAACCACAACCACTGAATAGCTTGGGATCTGAAACATCTTGGACTGACACCTTGGAGCTCATTTCCTCCAGAGAAACACCTGTCCCAGACTTGAAGCTGGGGTGAAGATAGCAGATCTGCCTGGAGTGGATGCTGAACTAAGCCACATTGGGACCTTGGGACCTCCTGCCCTTGCTGTGGAGGAGATAAAGTGGTGGAGACAGTGACTGGAATGGGTGGCAGGGGGAAGAGAGTTTGAACAAGGGGGAAACATGGATAGAAAATATGACTTTATTTATAATAAAATTCAAAAAATAACACTGAATAAAATTAGAACCAAAATATCTGATAAACACCTTGAAAACTCACTGAGAATTGAAACTATGTACAGTGAACCAGATAATAATGCATACATTACTCAACTATTCCCTTAGTTTTTGTTTCTCCTTTTTATTTTACTTTTATAATAGAAAATACAAAACCATCAATGAGATTTTTATGACTTAGATATATTCATTAGCAATAGCAAACTGAAAACAAATTTGTTGATTTTAGAAGACTCTGTGTAAGGTGTTGATGACTGAGATTATTTGAGAACAGTTTTGCTTACATGGATTTTTTTCTAATGCTCATAAGCTTTCATTAATGTTTGTATATTTAACATGAGTCCCAAGACAGTCCTTTTCCACTCAATATGCTATAGCAAAACCTAAAGTTGAACAATCCCAGTCCATACAAAGGAATATTGAAAATCCTAAATATTATAGCATCCAAAATTAAAATAAACTGATGTTTTGTATCCTTGAATTGTGTATTTAAAGAAATATATATTTTACAACTATAATGGAAAATTTGTGCAAAATCTCCAAGGTCATCCAGTGAAATAGTTATTTTCTTCACTCTTAATAGTTATAAACATCAGATGATTTTATCTCTAATATTTGGGTTATTTTTATTTGCCAGAGTTCACCATTAAAATCTATCACATCTGGAGATTTTTTTCAGAGAGGAAACTAGATATTCACACAAAACACTGAATACATGCTCATATTGCTGAATATTCTCAGATCTCATGACATTCACATGCTCTTAGTTTCAAAGAGAAGACTTGGAAAAAATGGCTTAATAGTAAAACATTCTCCATGCAGTTTCATAATCTTGTTTTTCATGACAGCAATTAATCACATTGATAATCTGAATAACAATATATGAGATATGGGTGACAAGATGTTTTTGGCAATCTCAGTTCCTAAAGTACTGAATTCCTAAATCATGTGGGAAAATTACAAAAATCTAAACTGAGAAGCATTCTACAAAATATCTAACCACTACTCACCAAAATTACCTGCAACATCAAAAGTGAGGAGAATCAGAGAAACAAATCAGAGGATGCCAAAGAAAACATGAACAAAATTAAATGTAGCATGTGGAAAAAATTATCAACAAATAAAGAACTTCCAGGAAAAACTTTTTAAAAAATGAATTAAATTCAGCATGTCGTTAGCCACATTATACCAAGAATAACACATCAACTCCAATTAAGTACACTGTGTTGATGGGCTGGTTTAACAACAAAAGACACTAGTTGAATAGGTAGCCTAGAGTTTCTCTTCCACTAAACCATCATTTGCTGCATGGACTTTGAAAGTTTCTGCATATACTGTAAAGCTATATTGTGATACAAATGACATTTTAATTTTTTATCCACTTTTTATCAGAGTAGCAAATATTTCTCTCCTGTGAATAAAAATTCATTTTGTTAGAGGTATTTTATGCTCTGACATTTATGTAGTAACTAATTCTTTTAAAGCTTTTCTTTAACTGCCATCTTCTCAGTTTGTCTGAAATTGCTTAGATTTCATAATGTTTGAAGAGTGTGAGTATAACCTTAGGTATTATTTTTTCATTTCGCTCTGCTTCTTGTCAATAGGTATCTTCTTAATAGCACATCTGTTCTTGTAATGGGGAAACTCATCTTTCATTGTCTTGCTTTCTGAAAACATTTGAATAATCCCTTCAGGTTTTGGGTCAAGTTATGAAGCCCACAGTGACTATAGATATATGTCAAAAATTGTTAGTAACAAACATGCATAGGAGAATAATCTGTATAAATGGAAAGAGATAAGTAAATAATAATATGTATTATGCATTACCTGAGTTATTCTAATATTCTACCAGCCACATCTGTGGCTGAGTTCCTTTTGATCCAAAAAGTGTGAGATCTGAGAGTTTTAAATAGATGGTCATTATTTCCTATTCTATAATAAGTATCTTGTATTCTCATAAATGGTGGCCTCATTTTGTGATTATTTCTGGATGTAGAAGAAAGAACATAGTTAAACAATTAATGTCACATGAACAATTACACAATTATAAACAACAGTAGTAGTTTATTTGTAAGCAGTTTTATTTGAAAGTAGAGCTTTCAAAATGTATATTGAAAACTGTGTGTGTAGCTCAGTATTTTATTATTTATTTAATATTTGTAAGGCCTGAAATTCAGTCTTAAGTACCTTAAATATTTATTCACACACAATTAGGCACCAAATCATATATATTTGAGATAGTAAAATATGACCAATCAATTGTCACAGTCTCAGTACTTTGGCTGTTTTTATTATTAATTATGAGATGCATGTCAACAATTTAAACTGTCAATTTTTTACTTTTCATCTAAAACTTTATATGATGTTGTGTCATGCATATATTATAGAGATTTTTATGAGAATTGGTGTGTAATATGTTATAGACTAAAATGAGTTTAACTCCCTAAAGCACCTAATAGCACAGTTGTTCTGGCTTCAACTTTCTCTCTACATTATTGATCCCTGCACAACCACTTTCAGTTGAGTCTTACATCTCCTGCTGCAAATTGCTACTAAAAGTGATTCAGCTATATAGAATATTGTCAAACTGAGCACCTGATAAAAATGCTTTACTGAGATGCCTTTTGGTGTAAATCTAGCTGCAATACAAGTTACTTCATATTCTATGAAAGTCACTCACACATACACACACACACACACACACACACACACACACATACAGACACACACACACAGAGACAGAGAGAGACAGAGACAGAGACAGGGACAGAGATTGTCTTTGGGCTTGGCATGGGCTATAAAATCTTAAAACTCACCTCTAGTGACACACTTTCTTCAATAAGGTCACACCTACTAATCTTTTCAGATAGTGCATTCTGGTGACTATATATCAATTCTATGAGCTTATGGGGCAATTCTCATCCAAACCACCACAACCACATCAAATGATCTTTCTATCACAAATTCCTTGAGTACTCTTTGCCTTAATGTCCATTTTGCTGTGTACAATAATTTAGATAAGGATGTGGAAGACTCAGAGGCAACTATACTGACCACTTTATTTAATTATGGTAACATACAAAGATAAATTTTGACAGGTTGGCATGAAAGTAAAGCACTTAACTACTACAATTTATCTTTCAATTCAGACTAGTTTAGATATAAAGAAGAAAGGTTAGAAGTTTTATTGGAGCAATTACTAAATGTTATTTTGGCATGTGGAGGAGGCAATCAATTATACTGGTATTAGCAGATGTTTCAGACCACATCTGAGGTTTGGGATGACAGACTTATGGTGATACATTTCAAGTTTTTCGTTTTTCTCAGTGAGATTTCAAATATTTATTATCAAATGAGTCAGTATGTTAATTATCTAAGTGAGTAAGATGAGAAATAAACCATCTGGAATATTAACATAGGAAAACTCATCACCACAACAATTATGCCTCATCAAGACAAAGTAGTAAGACCTGCAACACAGAAGTGGTCACTGCCATGAAAGTTAGAGTTTTACATGGTTTTATAGTCTTGAAAGTTGTCAGTACCTAAATGAATGACCAGTAAAAATATAAAATATTCAGTCACTAAAAACTGGCACTTTAAAATAAAGTTAGTAATTAATAGTAAATTTATAATTATTATTAAAATTTAGAATAAATAGTAAAATCAAATTCAAGTCTATGACCTTGGCTGTAAAACATGATCAGAAATTCAGAAGTAAAAAAGGCAACAATCTGGGTTTGCTTTACTGTTTCTGTGAGTGCATGCATGTGTGTGTGTGTTTACGTATGTATATATATGTATGTGTATTTCTCTCTGTATACATGTGTGAGTCTATATTTATTCTTCATTCCTTATATATGTTTCCATTTCCTCCTTTTTCACTTTTCATCCCATTAGCTTTAACTATGAACTTGATCCAGCCTACAACCATTTAGAAAATGGTCTTAGCTGATCCAAACATTATTGGGTCAGTGGGACCATAGGACTGTCTACTCCCTGCCCAGGGAGGGGATGGGGAATTGCGGAGAAGAAAAATGACCTGATGTGGTGGGAGGGGGAAGGGACCTTGAATAAGGATATACAGGGATGGAAAAAAAAATCAGAGGGAAAGCTGAACACAAAGCAAATATATGTGTAGCAATCTTATTTGCATTATCACCCTTGATAAGTCGTGCTTATGATTTTTATCCTCTTTATAGTTATTGTTAACTTTTCAGCATTTTAAATTCATTTTACTATTTTTTTGATAAATACAAAATAAATAAAGAAAAAAAAGAAAAAAAGCAATATTAGAAAAAAAAGAAAATGGTCTTAGTTAATGGATTATTGGCCTATAAAATATGTCTTTGAGAGATTTTCTTGATTTCAGTTGTCCACTGTGGGCAACTTCATTCCTATACAAGTATCCCTGAACTGCATAAGACAACTAAATAATTGAGTATAAATCATCCTGAGGACCAGGTAGCAGGCCACAAACTTACAATCTTTCATCTACTCTTTAGCTGTAAAATGAATTTATTGAGCAGAGATAATGCTTGGTGAGACAGCAAGCAAGCCTGATCCTCTTTTTAGTTCTGGCCTACCTTTGCTTAACTGTGGGAATAGTACAGTGAGTTGATAATGGACCATAACTTGTGACCCAAAGCAGACTCTTTATGCCTCTGAGTTTCTCTTACTCATGGTATTTGTCATAGCAACATAATAAAATTTGATCATTTCTTACATTGTTTGTACAATTTTGTGTTACAAAAGACTTCTTAACACAAAGTCTGAAAGATTTTCTTAACTGAATGAATAACTCTCATGTTTGAAAAGTAATCCTTTGAATTTTCTCCTAATGAGTTCCTCAGTTAATTCTTATATAAGGGTATATCTGATAAAATGTTTATATAAAATAAAAAACTTGTAAAATATATTTACAAAAATTATACTAATCTGTTCATGCTGATATAAACTTTACATTGGTTTGCTAAAATGAGGACAAAGAATTTTACTCTAGTGAAATCACCTAGGAGGATTTCATTCCTAAAAGAGACACTTAACAATATAAAATTAACTAGGTTGATCACATGAGCTGACAGCATCTGTGGGGCAGCAGTAAGGACACAGGCTATATCAGTTCAGTATCCTGCTGAACCACAAAAGCCAGGCATCTAACTGGGTAAAATATTAGGGTTCTTGGGAAGAAGGACAGCCTAGAAACTGGGAGTCCTGACATAAAACATGACTTATTTCTCCAGCCTCATATTTGTTAAATGTTTTAGTAATTAACAGCTGGAACACAATATGTCACAACACAAGAATCTAGGGACCAGAGTACCACTGTAAACAGTCTTCATAGTTCAGAGACATTAAATTCTTTTTTCCACTCATTTTCACTGAAAAAAAAGATTATTAATCTTATACTGCATGATGTTTTAAATTTTTACTCTACTCTGGAATTAAGCTGAAACCCACAGGGATAAACTCCTTGATTCTGTAAAATTAATATATGTTCACAACTATCATTAATAGTTTGTTAAAATCTTAGCATTAAGCAATAAGCAGCTTCTAAAGATCCAACTACATGCTCATAAAATTGTGATTACTCCTGTATCTATGTCATCTGGCATCTAGGTTACAAAAACTCTAAAAATCTTATTGAAAATAGGCTCAGTTTTTAGCTTTTTTCTTTTGTTCTGATAATTTGTCACCCTGCTACTTTCCATGTTCATGTGTGATGACCACCTAGCTTATTTGTTAATATTAGATAGTACTCTAAGTAGTGAATATCAGAATTTATTTTTTTAAGTTACCATACAAAGTAACAAGTATTTTAAAGTATTGTTCATATTACATTATTTTCTTTTACCCACTACCTATTGTAACCCACTTTTTCATTCTATATTTCTTCCCTCTCTACAACAGCATTCCTTCAAAAGCTTCCATATTACCTGTGTGCCATTACTCTTTCCTTCTCCCTTCCACCTCTCTTATTTTTTATCTCATGCCCTTTCTAGATTCAAAATACACACAAAGAGAGAGAGACTGAGAGAGAGACAGAGACAGAGAGACAGAGAGGGGGTTTCTATATGAAAGAAAGCTTATGGTGTTTTTCTTGCTAATTCTGGCTTGTTTCATTTTACATAATTTCTAGTTGTATTCATTTCCTGTAGGTGTTATAATTGTTTTTCTTTATGAGTAAACAAAATTTTATTCATCATTATCTTATTTATTTCATTTGTGTCTGAATCTCCTCTATCTCAGTACTGTCCCCCATCTATTCCCCAAGGAAGGCAAGAATTTCCAAGCTGAGTCAGTTTGGTCTGGCATAGCCAGTTGAGGTAGGTCCAAGTCCTGAGTCCCTTATCTCAGTATCAAGGCTGAGTTAGGTATCTAGTCACCAGGTTTTTTCCTGGTCTAGTTGAAGAGAGAGAGGAGAGAGTATATGAGCAAAGGGATCGGGATCATGTGGAGGAGACCTACAGAGAAGGCTGAGCAGAGCTATAGGAAGCTTACTAACTTTGAAATAATCACTGAGAAACCTTCAGGTAAACAATTTAAGAATAAAACCAATTTAAATAGCAAAAAATACCAAAGCTATAGAAAAAAAAGAACTTTTTTTTTTCTGCATCAAAACATACATGTAGATCACTGAAATAGAATAGAGGCCAGAAATAAACCCTTAGCTTAAAAACAAAACAAAACAAACTGACTATAGAATAAAAATCATATTTAAAAGTTCTTAAGAAAAAATCTACCACATGAGTCATGGGCATCCATTCAGGTTTCCAGACATAGAGGCAAGAAACTAAAGACTCTGAGCCATACCACTAACTCAATTTACATATTTATAAATGCAAAAGAGAAAACTACAGAATAAGAGTTACAGAATAAATTATAATTAAAAATAAATTTTAAAAAACCATCTTGTAAAGGAAAATCTATTATTAAAGGATAAAAATAAATGAAAAATTCCAGGAATAAATATCAAAACTTAAGTTATTTGTTATAAATTAACAAAATTTATATAATTAAGTTCAAAGCAATTTTTAGTAAAATCTTGATATCATTCTTATAAAAAAATGTTGGTCTATTTACTCAGGCTGTTAATTAAGCAACATGCCTCATATACCTGTTATTTCTGAATATTCTGATATAAAGAATAAAACAGCATATTTTCTGCCATAAGAATGTCTATTCTATCATCTTGATGAAGTGATTTACAATATAAAGTATCTACATATGTAAAAAGCAAGAAATATTCTATGTGATTTTATAAATGTTACTTCAGCTACCACATTTATGAAACATGCTTCTGAGAAAGTCAGTGCAAGTACAGTGGTAGAAGCAGAATGTTATACTATCATGTTCTATAATTGCTTGTTATAAAAGAGGTAGAAGTAGAAATGGTCATTGTGTCAAAAAGTAAATTTTGTATTTTAGTAGCAGAAAAGCAAAATTCAGTGCTGAGAATAGAACCAGGTACCACAAGCAGTGAAGTACACAACTGCAGCCTTATGTGTCTAGAAGTCATTCCTGGCCTCTATGTGGTGGTGAGCACTCTGGCTTTCAGGCTATATGAGACAATAAAGGGAAGAAATTAAGGAAGTCTGGGAGCTGGCCTGAACTACTGACATTGGGGCCTAGACAAAAAGCAGAAAGAAAAGAAGGACTCTGACATTTCAAGAAGATACCATGGTTCTCCCTTAAAATTAATGACTTGATTGTAGAAATAATTGAAAGTAAAAATTAAGTTTATTTGTAGAATATAAGTTGTTGATAGATAAAATAAAGAACAGGAATGTAAGAATAGTGTTGTATTATGTTTCTGGCCCGGACTTTATGGTCCAGCCGAGAGGTTCTGACCAGCTGACCAGCAGTCCCACAGTAGCACATGCAGTCCCACAGAATCACATAGATGCTTATATTATTTTTATGTTGATTGACCTAGGGCTCAGGGATATAACTTACTAAATCTTTATACTTAAACTAATTCATGATTCTTATCTTGTTCTGCCAGGCATCTCGGTACCTTTTCTCAGCAGAATTTTAACTTCTTTCTTCTGCATCTGCTGGCATCTCTGCAGCATATCTCTTCACTCTGAGATGTATCTGGAGTTTGGAGTTTTCTTAGACTGGTAGCCCCACCCACACTTCCTATCTGCCTCTGGTTAATCAGTTTTTTATTAAACAAGTAGCAGGACAATTATTTACAATGGAACAAAACACAATCTTACTACAGAATAGTTTTATTATTTTATGTAACTTAAACAACCAGATGAGTATATATAGCAATGAAATATATAAAAATTAGGCATTGTGTAGGAAAAATAAATTCAAGAAATATCAAGGAGCAATTTTAACTAGATATTAGTGTAATAAAGCAAATATATTTGTGGAGGGGAAAAATAGGCCCTAAAATTAAGCCTAGAAATAATGCAAGCTCAAAGGCACAGATATTGTATTCAATAAAATCATAGAAGACAGCTTTCCCAATCTAAAGAAGAAAATCTAAAGATACAAGAAGCTTAAAGAACACCAAATAGTGTAGACCCCCAAAAGTCTGCTTGCCATATAATAAATAAGCCACAAAACATGCAAAACAAATACAAAATATTAAAAGCTGTAAAGGAAAAGGGCCAACTTACCTATAAAAGCAGACTCGGCAGAATTACACCAGACTTTTCAATGAAAATATGAAAGCAAGAAGATCCTGGTAAGAAGTTATACAGACACTAAAAGAGCATGGCTGCCAACCCAGACTACTATACCCAACAAAGCTATTAATCACCAAAGGTGGAGTAAACAAGATATTTCATGACAAAGACAAGTTGAAACAAGATCTATCCATAAATCCAGCACTACAGAAAGCACTTGAGGGAAAACTACAACCTAAGGAACCCAGATATACCCATGAAACCACAAACAATCAATAATCCCACAGAAGAAAAACCCTAAGAAAGGAAACACACACAAACTATCACCAAAAATAACAGGAAGTAACAATCAGTGGTAATTAATATCCCTTAACATTAATGAACAAAATTCACCTATAAAAAGACACACCCTAACACGATGGATACAAAAACAAAAGCTAACCTTCTGCTGCACACAAGAAACACAACATACTTTCACAGGCACAGAGTAAAGGGATAGGAAAAGACTTTTCAATCAAATGCCCCCCCCCAAAAAAAGCAGGTGTTGCTATCCTAATATTCAAAAAAGTAGACTTAAACTAAAATCAATCAAAAGAGACCAGGAGAGACATTATTTATTTGTCTCAGGAAAAAATCAATCATGATGAGATCTCAAATTTGAATATTTATGTCCCTAATATAAGGGCACCTTCATATGTAAAAGAAAAACTACTAAAGCTTAAATCCCACACTGAATATCATACTCTAATAGTAGGAGAATTCAGTACCCCACTTTTACCCTTGGATAGGTCAACTAGACAAAGACTCAACAAATAAGAGGTCTAACAGATGTTATGATGCAAATGGACATAATAGATATTTATAGAAGCTTTCATCTGAACCCAAAGGAACATAACATATTTCTCAGCACTCCATGGAACTTTTTCTAAAATTGACTACATACTTGGTCATAAGGCAAATATCAACATATACAAAAATATGAGAATAACTGCTTGTATCTCAGCAGATCCCCATGGCCTAAAGTTAGAATTCAACAACAACAAAAATCACAGAAGGCTTACAAACTCATGGAAACTGCACATCTCTACATTGAACCACCTTTGGATCAGGGAAGAAGTTAAGAAAGAAATCAAAGACTCTAGAATTTTATGAAAATGAATCCACAACATAACCAATTTTATGGCACACAATAAAAGCAGTGTTAAGAGGAAAATTCATAGCACTAGTTGCCTACATAAAAAAACCAAGAGAAAGCTCACACAAGAGACCTAACAACTTAGCTGAAGGCTTTAGAAAAGTTAGAAGCAAGCTCACCTAGCAAGAGTAGATGGCAGGAAATAATGATACTTAGGGCTGAAATCAAAACAATAGAAACAAAGAGAACAAAGTAAAGAATCAATGAATTAAAGAGTTGGTTCTTTGAGAAAGTAAACAAGATATATAAAGTCTTATCCAAACTAACCAAAAGACACAAAGAGAGTATTCAAATTAAGAGAATCAGAAATGAAAAGGGGAACATAAAAACAGACCCCCAGGAAATTCAGAGAATTATCAGGTCATACTTTGAAAATCTTTACTCTACTAAAGTGGAAAACCTAAAAGAAATGGACAGCTTTTTGGATAAGTACCAATTATTAAGATTAAATCAAGAACAGATTAAAGACCTAAACAGACCTATAACACCAAGGGAAATTAAAGCTGTTATTAAAAGTCTCCCGAATAAAAAAAAAATCCCAGGTTCAGATGGTTTTACTACTGAATTTTACCAGATATAATACCAATATTAAAAAAAAAAAACCAAAAAACTATTCCATATAGTGGAAACTGAAGAAACACTGCCAAACACTTTTTATGAGGCCACAACCACCATCAGAAATGAAAAGGGGGACATAACAATGGACCCCCAGGAAATCCAGAGAACTATCAGTTCATACTTTGAAAATCTGTATTCCACAAAAATGGAAAACTTAGAAGTACATAGCTTTCTGGACAGGTACAATTTACCAAAATTAAATGAAGAACAGATTAATTACCTAAACAGGACTATAACCCTTAAGGAAGTTGAAGCTGTCATTAAAAGCATTCCCAAAAATAAAAGCCCAGTTCCAGATGGTTTCAGTGCAAAATTCTACCAGACATTCAAAGAAGAATTATTACCATTATTCCTTAAACTATTTCACAAAGTAGAAACTGAATAAATATTGCCAAATTCCTTTTATGAGTCCACAATTACCCTCATACCCAAGCCACTCAAAGATACAACAAAAAAGGAGAACTATAGACCAACTTCTCTCATGAATATTGATGATAAAATTCTCAATAAAATTTTAACAAACCATATACACAGTATATAAAAAATATCATCAACCACGACCAGGTAGGTTTCATCCCAGAAATGCAGGGCTGGTTTAACATACAAAAAACCATAAACGTTATCCATTATATACACAAACTAAAGGAACAAAACCACATGATCATATCCTTAGATGCTGAAAAAGCCTTTGACAAAATCCAATACTCATTTATGATTAAAGTCCTGGAGAGATCTGGAATACAGGGAGAATATCTAAATATAATAAAGGCGATTTACAAGAAGCCGACATCCAGTATCAAACTAAATGGAGAAAAACTCAAAGCAATCCCACTAAAATCAGGAACTAGACAAGAATGTCCTCTCTCCCCTTATCTATTTAATATAGTTCTCGAAGTTTTAGCTAAAGCAATAAGAGAACGAAAGGAGATTAAAAGGACACAAATTGGAAAAGAAGAAGTGAAGCTATCTCTATTTGCAGATGATATGATTGTATACGTAAGTGACCCACAAAATTCTTCCAAGTAAATTCTACATCTGATAAACACTTTCAGCAATGTAGCAAGATACATGATAAACTCAAAAAAATCAGTACCCCTTCTATACGCTAACTATAGAAGAGCTGAAAAAGAAATAAGGGAAACCTTACCCTTCTTAATAGCTGCAAATAGTATTAAATACCTGGGAGTAACTATAACCAAATAAGTAACAGATGTATTTGACAAAAATTTTAAATCACTGAAGAAAGAAATTGAAGAGGATATCAGAAAATGGAAAGAGCTTCCATGTTCCTGGATAGATAGGATCAACATAGTAAAAATGGCAAGTCTACCAAAAGCAATCTACAGATTCAATGCACTGCCTATCAAAATCCCAACACAATATTTTACAGACCTTGAAAGAACAATACTCAATTTTATTTGGAATAACAGGAAAGCCAGGATTGCCAAAACAATTTTACTCAACAAAAGAACCTCAGGAGGCATCACCATTCCTGACTTCAAGTTATACTATAGAGCTACAGTAATAAAAACAGCCTGGTACTGGCATGAAAACAGACTTGTGGATCAATGGATCAATGGAATCCAGACATTAACCCAAAAACATATGAACACCTGATATTCGACTAAGAGGTCCAAAATATTCAATGGAAAAAAAGATAGTATCTGTAATAAATGGTGTTGGCATAGCTGGATGGTAGTGTGTAGAAAAACACAAATAGATCCAAGCCTGTCACCCTGCACAAAACTCAAATCCAAGTGGATCAAAGCTCTCAACATAATCCCAGCCACTTTGAACTTGATATAAAAGAAAGTGAGAAATACACTTCCACAAATTGGCACAGGTGACCACTTCCTAAATATAACAAGCAAGGGTTGTACTCACTCATTAGTGGACTTTAAACAAAAATCTAAGCATGTCCAAGCTGCAAACCACAACCACTGAACAGCTTGAGATCTGAAACACGGGCATCTTGGAGCCCATTTCCTCCAGAGGAACACCTGACCCAGTCTTGACATTGAGGTGAGGAATGTGGATTTGCCTGGACTGGATGCTGACATAAGCTACCTTGGGACCTTGGGACCCATTGGCCTTGATGGGGAAGAGATAAAGTGATGAGGAAAAGTGAGTGCCTAGGAGGGGCGTGAGGGGGGCGGGTCCTTTACAAGGGGATACATGGATAAAATATATGACTTTATTCATAAATAAAAAAGAAATGGTCTATTGTGGCCTTTACTTTAAACGTTTTCTCTGTCAGTTAATTGTGTCTTTTTGGAATCCTTGCTAATCTCTATGTTTTGAAGCTGTATCTTCTCTAGTCCTTCCTTGGCTCCCTGCTATATTTCTAAGCTACATCTTGTGTTGTATTTGTCAGAATTCCTACAACTTTGCTTTGAGCCAAACACTGAAAAATATTTGTTAATTCTCAGACATTTTTCTTTTTGTGCTCATAACCTTTTTAGTTTTCTGTACTAAAAAAAAAAAAAAAAAAAAAAAAAAAAAAATCAGCTCTTCCATCTACTAACTTTGGCCATCTCTCATAGCTTCAGATTTTTTTTAATGTGTGTGTGTGTGTGTGTGTGTGTGTGTGCTCTAATTGGACTTTCCCTCTCTGGAGAATTAAAACACAATTAAAAATGTGAACTGTGTAAGCCTTATAGTATTTACTTCTATTGAGAGGGACTTTTGCATTTTCTATGTTAATCATCTGCCAGTGTGCCCTTATATGTTGTAAACAATATTTACATTGCTGTGAAAGAAGTGTTGAGATGGTTTCAGTTACTTTAAGATGGCTACAGTTTTTTATTGCATATTTATTCCTTCATTCTATTTCCAGAAGTAAATTAGATTTCCAAAATAAACATTGATTTATCTGAAGCAATGAAAAAAAACATGTAGTTGATTCCTGTTTTTATAAACATTTTAGAAAATTATACACTTACAAGATCAAATCAAAACTTCATAATACCAGGCTTGAGAAGTGGCTCTGTAATTGTGAGTACTCACTGTTCTTGCATGGAATCTAGGGTTGCTGCTGAGCAAGAATGAGGGAGAAACCATCTGTAACTCCAAGTCAAGAGGATCTGATGCTCTACCAGACCTCTGCAGGAATCAGACATGTGCTGGCACTCACAAATACATATAAGTAAATAAATCCTTTAAAAATAATTCTCAATATCTAAATGACTCAAAAAGATGTAAAACTGTTTTTAATAAATAAATTTAAGACAGGTATACAAATTGTAACAAACACAATTTACAGTATTTTAATTGAAGTTTTGCTACAAATAATACCCACAGAGAATATAGTTTATATACTTTAAGTTTAATATTAAAAATGCTTATTCTGGTGGATGGGGTAATAATGGATGCCCATGGTCTCACACCCAAATGTAAATTCAGAAGTATTATGAGTTAAATTTTAACTGGGCTGTAGTATAATACCTTGTCTCAAGACAAGCAAACAAAAAGAATATTCAAACATCACATCATTTACAACTGGAACTGCTATGGAATGTCTGTTAATTTAAAAAGAAATTTAAAACATAAATAGAAGTCCACCAAAAATATTAAAATTTTATATTTTATACAGAAAAATAATGCATAAGCCCTCATTTTTTCTAGATAAATCTCAAGAGAAACAAAATTAGTCGGCCTATTCCTATTTATGAAAGGAATGAAATAGAGAGTTTCAATAACAGTACTACTTACAATAAACCAATGCCATTTTTAGCCTAAAAAACATAGTCTAACCTAAAATGATACTTTTTTACTTTAAAAATAATAAAAACAGCAACATTTTTAAAAATTATTTATTATGAGTACTGACTGTATTAGTGCAAATCAATGAGCTAAATCATGGTGATAAAAGACTATCTTCATGTGGCACTCTAATCCCTTATCATAAATAGATTCTACATTAATCATTTACTTAAATAAGAATGCTCAAGTGATCATAATTTATTATAAAAACTCACATTAAAATAAATACCAACCAACAGCATGCAGTATGTTTGTAGGATGGTATATAACAGGATTGCAAAATGTTGTTCTTCTTCAATAGTAATTCCAGTGTGTTATGCTAACAACAATCAATGCAGAGCACAAATCAAAAGGACAAGTTATCATACTGCAGCAGTTGCTGTGGGATTATGTTCTTGTACACTGTAAATATTTGTCAGTCTAAATATTGGTTTAATAAAATACTGATTGGCCAGAAGCTAGGCAGACAGAAAGCATAGATGGGACAACTAGACAAAGAGAATTCTGGGAAGGGGAAGAGCCAGGTGGGAAATGTCAGCACGATGAAGAGGAAGTAAGATGAGAATGCTACACTGAGAAAAAGGTTCCAAGCCTTTGGCTAAACATGAATAAGTATCATGTTTAAGAGTAAATGTTAGCAAGTAATATGTGTGAACAATAGGCCAAAGAGTTTATAATAGATATAAGCCTTTGTGTGATTATTTGGGAATAAATGGCAGCAGGACTGATGGGCAGGACAGAGAAACTTCTGACAAAAAGCAGATGTGGAATTTTTAAAAATAAATTGGTCAAATGCTAAGCTAAAGTCAAATCCTCATGGCAACAGAGATATATCTTTAATCATAAATCCTATAGGTACCTTTCAAGGCTATGTTATATAGTTAAATTTCATAATTTGGATAATCTACAGAAACAATATAAACTTTACAGACTTCCAATATTTCACAATTTAGATAAAAATAATAAAATATATTCACTACCATTTTCTATGTTTATTTTCCACAGTTCTGGTACCATTTTTTTCCAAAGAGAATATAACTTGGGACACCAGAAAAGGCCAGAAAGAAGTTTCCTAGTCTTTTCAATAAATAAAATTCTACATTAAAAATTTATTTTAAGGCTTCTTTTATATACAAAAACTTTACCTGATATAGGTTTATTGCAAAGAAAGGGATTGCTTTCTAGAAAACAAATAACATATTTAAAAATACTTTTATTATAATACAAGTAAGCAAGTATAAATAAAGTATATGAGCATAATAAAATCATCGATTAAGTGAAAGATTTAGATTTCTATTCTCAAGTAACCATTTTAAGCTTGCAAGTTTCAAAGAAAATAAACCATTAAACAGTCCAAAATAAGATTAACTATAAGAATGCTTTTTACCTAACATAATTAAAGTGTTCCTGTAATTAAATGATAAGCCATTGGGCATAAAAGAATCAAGCTAAAGCAAAATTAGAAAATCAAGTCATGGTTTTAGCAAGTGATCACCTTAAATAAAAATTTTCTTATCCAATACCCAAAAAATAGAAAATGTAATACCCACCCAGAGATAATGGTGGTTGTTTTCAAATTTTAGGCTACTGAGTGGATAAAGGCTTTTTCTTCCTTAACTCAGTTTTGACAAATACTAACACAGATTAAATAACTGGTTAAAATGTATTATACATCAACAAATTTATTAAATCAGAATTACAGAGAAAATTGCATCTGCATAGGAAGGGAAGTTTAGGGACCCCTCTAAACCATTACTATTAGGAGTTGTAAGACAGTTCAATTAAAGATTAAAACATTTCACCCTGAAGAGATATGTTAAAAACTAGAAGAAAAATAATCCAAAATAGCTTCAGGAAGAGCATGGAAGTGAGTAGGTCTTTCTTTACTAAGAGTAACAAAATTATTGTTGAAAGTCACTCAGACAATCTAATCTACAAAGAAGATTCAAGACTGCGTCAGCTATGTGGAAGAGACAAACCAGATGAACTGCCTGGAAGAGGTTTAGCCTAACCAAAATCCCTGCAAAGAATACTGTCCAATCTGTAGAATCACCAGTGGGCTTTGCAATGTGCTTTGGTTCTCAATTTTTATAAGCTGTCACCCACACTGAAGTGTGTCTGAGTGATGAAGCTGTTATTCAGCATTCTGTTCTTGTAATTTCTCACCATTTTTTCTGTAAGTAACCCAACAAAACTAATTGCGTCAACAAGTTATACTTTGGCTGTATCAGTACTTTGGTCAGTCTAGAGCTCTGGGTGAATAAACATGTATGTTGTGTCTCCTCATAAAAAGTATTGACACACACACACAAAAGTATTGACACATAACACCAGGTTATAGGGATAAAAAGAGTAAAAAAGAGAGAGAGATTTGAAGTTAAAGATACTCATCATGTGATCTGGATGGCCAGTACACCAAAATTATTTTGGAATTTGCATATATTAGACATGGTTCTCTGATAGAATAAATATATGTATACTAATTGAGTATTTATTAAAGTGCTTATGGGCTGTGGCTCAGGTAGTTCAACAATGGCTTCCTCATGATGGAGAGACCCAGAATATGATAGTTGTTTAGTCCATGAGTTTTGATATCTCAGTAGTCCTAAACTGGTATTGGAATCCCAGTGGATTCCTAGAGTGCTGTTGTATTCAATCTACCTCCTTAGAATTCTGAAGATGTAGCTTCCAATATTGGCATTGGAATGTCTCAGCAACAGTATCCTGTTGCTTGCCAGCTATACTGAGGCAAGAAAATCAAAAGTAAAAGTTTTTTTCATGTCTATTATTCAGATTGCCACTAGAAGGTATGTCCCCAAATTGGGGTAGATCAGTCTTTCCTCCTCCAATTATCTAATCAAGAAAATCCTTCATGGGTGTGCTCAGATGCTTGCATTTTAGTTAATACTATATCTAGCCAAGTTATTAACTAATTTGAGCCATCACACTGTACATATTAAATATATGTCAAGAAAAGGCAGAATCAACTAGCTCCTGTTAAATGAAGAAAATCCATCAAATCCTATTGTACCAAAAGTGGCTCCCTGAGTCAAAGAATCCACCAGCTACTGTTAGATCAAAAGCTCTGATTGTACTGTCATGCACCCTGAATTACAAAACCTACCAGCTCTGATTGGACAGAATGTCCGTTGTACGAAGTATGGTTTCCTGAGACAGACACAGCCAGAACAGAATTGACCCAAAACAGCTCTCTGAGACACAGATACCATTTGCATCAATTGGAAAAAAGATGTGTAGATATCAGTACAAGAATACCTATAACAATAAAAAGAGAAATATGGTACCATTAGAACCTAGTAGTTCTAGAACAGTAAAATTTAAACATCAAAGTGTAAAATAAACAGAAAAACAAACTTTAAATATAACTTTACAAAGATAATAGAGACATTTAAAGAGGAAATATTTATTTTTCTTAAAGAAATTGAGAAAAAGACAAACAAGACATTGATAGAAATCAACAAACCACTTAAAGATAGCCAAGAAAAATAAATCATAGAGGTAGAGAGGATAGTTCAAGATATGAATGTTGAAATCAAAGCAATAGAGAAGACACAAACTGAGGAAATGCTTGAAATGGAAAATTTGAATAAATAAACAGGAACTACAGATTCAAGCATAACCAACAGATTCTTTGGCATGGAAGATACAAGGGGGAAAATAGATTCATTAATCTTTGGATGAGAGTTCCACTCTTGGTTAGATAAAAGGGAAGTGGCCTGGAGAGTAATCCTCTAATTGTCTTTTACATCCATTTTGTTCACTATAATTGCCAGCCTAAAGTCCTCTACTGAGGAGGTAATAGAGGCCCATAATAAGCATTGTTACGAACAATGTCATGCCAACTTATCTTTCACCTCCATTCAGTCCATAACTGATATTTTTTCTAACTCTGATTATGAGAAAATGTTGGAAAAAAAGGCATTCCTGAAAAAACAAAATAAAGAAAATCAAGAGAAGAAATGATTGACATAGCTCCAAACCTACACCAGCAGCTCTTTTCTCTGTCCCCCACACACCTCAAGTGGCTACCCCTCCCTACCACTGTATTCATGGATTGACATTCCTCACTATCTGCCTACTGAGTGCTCACTCAGCTGCTCTGAGTGCCTCCCAGTTTATTCTACCTATTTCATTGGCACCACAGATTTCCAACATGATGTTTCCATATAATGTGGCCCCCAATGTGGCTAGCCAGATGTGGATAAGTAAGCCTCTTGCAGACTTGCCTTTGGTTTGTGAGGCTGATAATGAATCAGGTCCTTCAGCAATGGGCAATGCATTTACAGACTTATTATGACTGGTATCATTTGATAAAGGCTGTGTTAGAGTTTGAGGTCTTCCTTAACTGGCTAGCTGCCTAAAATGACCAGGCCAAGGATCTGGCTTATCTCAATATACCATACAACACCACAGTTTCATGGATTGAGGACCATATGTTAATCTTGTGACACTAGTCCACATTGGACAACATGCTTATTTCCAGCAGGTCTTAGAATTGGATTTCAGGGTATTTGTGTTACACTCCCCAAGAGACCCATCCATGTACTTTCACTACCTCATTCAGCATCTAGAGAAGTTGTTTACTGACTTCCTTATGGTGGTTAGTGAAGTGATAGAGCAGAGAGTAAATCCTAGCTCTACATGAGAGAGGCTGATTAAACAATTGACATGGGAAGGGTTTAATACCCCCACCTGCAATGCAGTAGCTGCTATCTATAATGAGGATATTCATAAATGAGTAATAGCTACTAGAGATCTTGATTCCAACAGCGGTCCTATTGTTGTTCTGACATCCTCTGTTAATAACCTCTTTGCTGATAAACAAAATAGAAAAAAAGATTTAAGCTGTTCTGCTGAAAGAACATGCTGGGATTGTGGCAGACCTGGTCATCTTAGCAGTGACTGCCCCTGGACTAAGCCTTACTAGATGTTCAAAATGTAATAATGGGTTTCATTGCCACTCTCAAACATAGGGCACAAAGATCCCTTTAAACTCTAGGTAGTACACTTTTCAGACCTGAAAGTAAGAGGAAGCTCTGCAAACCCAAAGATCTTTTGGACACTTGCTGCCTATAGTCTCTCATTTTTCTATGGGGACCATCTATCTTCCTAGATGGGGAGCTGATAAAAGGTTGGATATGGGTGTGGATGCAAACACTTTAAATGAGGCAGAAGCACTTTGTTGTCTACATTGGAATTTTTTTCCTTTTATTATTATTATTATTATTATTATTAACAAAGAAGTCACACTTTCTAACCTTGTATATCCTTATTCAAGGTCCCTTCCCCCTCCCACCACATCAGGTCATTCTTTCTTCTCCACAACTCCCCATCCCCTCCCTGGGCAGGCAGCAGGCAGTCCCATGGTCCCACTGCCCCAATATTGCTTAGTTCAGTCTCCACTCCTAGCAGATGCAGTTTTCTCCCCTCTCCCTCAAGAGTGAGTCGGGAGTTCCTCTAGGGGGAGTGGGGTCAGGTTCCCCAATTAGTAGAGTTGGGGCTCAACAAGACTCCAAGATAACCAACCACCCAGTCTATTGCAAGGACCTTGATGACAATTGAGAAGTCATTCACGCTATCAGCTATACAGTGCTTAAAATCTTGTGGAGATGGGCTATCTTGGAGGATATAGGGGATGTACTTACAACAGATATTAGGGTCTTCTTTGACAATATTGTTGTCTATAAAAACATGATCCTTACTGGCTGAGAACCAGAGCAGCACCTCTAATTCTAAGGGCACCTCCAATTACAAGGGCCCTTTCAAATTTAGTGCTACTAAACAACTAGATCCTATTCTAATTAATTAGCTTTTTAATGAAGATGTATGGGTGAAACAGTGGCCTATTACTTATCCTAAATTGTCAATATTAAAACAGCTAGTGGAGGAACAATTATGTGTTATACATATAGAATAAATAGCCAATATGATGCTCTTAATACAATATTTTTGGAATCAAAGAACTAAGCTCTGATATTTATCAAGTATCTGGTCATATTTCAAACTACCAGGAATCTGGCCAGGGGGAATGAGGTAACAGATACCATCACTTTAATCACAGCTGTAGATTTATCAGAACAAGCTAAAGAACTACACCAGCAACTTTATTTGTGACCACAGAGCTTGCACAAATTGCTCCAAAAATTTCCTATTTTAAAATGCAAACATCTATTTAGGACCTATGCCACTTGTGTGCCACTTTAGGACTCCTCAAAAGAGTAGGGGCAAATTCCTAAGGCTTATTTCCCAGTGCTATATGGCAAATAGATGTTATTCCTTATATACACTTTGGCAATTTAAGATGTGTACATGTAATAGTAGATACCTGATTGTGCTTTGTGTATGCCCTGGCCTTTCCTGGAGATAATGCTGCTAATATTAAGGCACTCAAGTCATCAGTGCTAGTCATGAGAGTGAATTGGTTTGTTAAGATTGATGGTAGCCCTATTTATGGGCTACAGCATTTTAATAATTTTATGATTTCATGTAACACATCCCATACCATGGGGATTCCATATAATTAATAGGAACAAGTCATTGTAGAGAGAACTAATAGAACATTTAAAGAGCTCTTGACAAAAATAATTTTCTCTGAAGTCAAGAGAGATCGATCCTAACCAGGCCCTGGTGGAAGCTGTTTTTCACATTAATTTCCTCAATTTTAATGATGAGGGATTAAGTCCTGCTTATAAACATTGAGTTTACCTGTATTGGGAAATACAGTTGCCCCTGATGCTTAGAGGGATCTCATCACTTTTCAGTGTTCAACCCCTGCTTCCTTGCTTGCATTTTACCTCAGAATACCACTGAACTGATATGGGTACTCTCCAGAGATGTGCATCCAACAACAGATCAAGAGACTTTGGCAAAAGAAGCTTCAGAAGGGTAATGTATGTTATTTCAGTCCTGTATGTTGTTATTTGTCCTACTACTGCAGCATTAGTAGGGAATATGCCATTACTAGCATTTAATTCTAGATATTAAGCAATTTGCCTCTGTCCTATGCACCATCAAAAAGACTTCCATTACCACAATACATAAAAGGATCTTAGACAGATAAAGTTTCTTAATTACTCCATATAACTAAATATGACTAGAGTCCCACACATGTCTTGGGAGAGTGATCTTTTGACAATATTAAAAGACTCTTTGATCCCTCCCAGATTCTTACATATGCTTTGCTTAGCCAAATGCTACTTTTAATTCTTCTTCAGTCTAAATGTCTCCTGCAACAGGTTCGCCAACAGAGAGTGGCCACAAAGGCAACCCTATAGGCTTTCCTTATTGGCTTTCAGATACCTGGAACAAAGTCCTCCTAGGAAGGCAATGCACACATGGCTCACTAAGATACAGTAGGCTACTTCCTAAAGCCCACCACCTTGACAACTCTCCAGGATTTATGATCTTTGATAGACAATGATATTTAAGAACTTGTTTGGCAGACCACCCTAAGACAGGCACAGTCCATTATGCTGAGCTCAACTGAAGTGGGGCCAACAAGGTTAGGGCAATGTACCTTAGCTTCTACTGAGCATGTTCCATAAGATAATAAAAAGGGATGGATATGTGCAATTACTTAGCCTTAATAGACCTGAGGGACAGCTAGCTCTTGTTAATGAAACATATGTATAACATACTTCCTGAGAGCCAACCTGGGTCTGCTTGAGAGCCTTGAAAATGGTAGTCATTCAGGTTGCACAATAACACAGTTTAAGAGCTACTGACCCCACAAAGACACTCAAATTATTACCTTTAAAATGGTTGACAGAAAAGCCTATTTGGGTGCTGCAATGGCCTTTGACAAAGGAGAAACTGCTGACTCTAAAACAGCTGGTACAGGAGCAGTTACAAGCTCAGCATATTGAAGAATCAACTAGCCTGTGGAATTTTTCTATATTTGCCGTCAAGAAGAAATCTGGGAAGTGGAGAATGGTAACAGATTTAAGAGCAATTGATAAGGTGAGTCAACCCATGGGCTCCCTACAGCCTGGTATTCTCCTGCCTTCTCTGCTACCTAGGAGATGTCCTATTATAGTTATTGATTTGAAGAACTGATTTATTACTATACCTTTACAAAAATAAGACAAAGAAAAATTTGCATTCACAATGTCCGTATTTAACAATACATGCCTAGTAAGGAGGTACCAATGGAGGATTCTTCTGCAAGAGATGTTGAATAGTCCCACTCTATGCCAGTATTTTGTACAACAGCCACTAAAAGTGATATGCAAACAATTCCCACAATCTATCATTTACCATTATATGGATGATATTTTATTGGCAGACCTGGACATAGACGCTTTCTAAAGAATGTTTGAAGAAGTGAAGAAGGTATTGCCTGATTAGGGACTTCAAATTGCCCCTGAAAAAATGCAAAAAGGGGCTTCTATCAATTATTTGGAATATAAAATAGGCCTGCATACAATTAGACCTCAGAAGATGCAACTTAAGAAAGACAGACTGAAAACTCTTAATAATTTTCAAAAATTGTTAGAGGATATTGCTCACATAAAACTGGTTATTGATATAAAAAACTATGAACTAGTTCATTTGTTCAAAACCTTAGATGGAGACCCAGAAAATTCTCTATTGAAGCTGAGAGAAAATTAGCCTTGGTGGAAAAGAAATTATAAGAAGCACATGTGAATTGTATAGATCCAGACTTTGATTGTATCTTGGTTATTTTACCTTCTGAGCATTCCCCTACAGGAGTCATAATGCAAAGAAAAAACATACCATAATAGATATTTCTTCCACATAGCCTGAGTAAAAAATTGAAAACATATATCGAAAAGATTTCTGATTTGACTTTTAAGGGAATATTTAGATTTTGTCAGTTGACTGGAAAGGATACAGCAGAAATTGTTGTACCTTTGACTAATGAGGAGGAAATTGGTCAATTATGAGCAGACAGTGAACCTTGGCAAAAGGCCTGTAGCAATTTTCTGGGAGAGATTAATAACAAATATCCTTGAAGCAAAAGAATTCAGTTTATAAAGGAAACTAACTGGATTTTTCCTCATGTGGTATGGGATGAATCTATTTATGGAGCTCCTACATTTTATACTGATGCAAACAAATCAGGAAAAGCTAGTTATAAATTGGAAAATTTAAATAAGGTGGCTCAAAGCCCCAGTAAGTCTGTTTAGAAGTCAGAACTATATGATATTATTATGGTATAATTGGATTTTTCAGAAACTCTTAACCTAATAACAGACACTCAATATACAGAAGGAGTTGTCTTACACATTTAGACTGCTGATTTTATTCCTGATGATATTAAATTAACCTTATTGTTTATACAACAGCAGGATATCATCAAAAATAGAATTTATCCTATGTACATAACACATATCAGAGCTCATGCAGGCCTTCCTGCCCCGTTGGCACAGGGTAATGATGAGATTGACTGGTTATTAATAGAAAATGTGATAGAAGCCTCAGAATTTCACAAGAAACATTATGTCAATAACAAGGGATTAAAAAAGAGCTTTTCCATTACTTGGCATCAGGCCAAGGAAATTCTGCAAAAGTGTGCTACTTGCACCTTGTACCATCTTTATACACTGGGAATAATCCGAAGGACACACAGAGAAATGAGATATGGCAGATGAATGTATTTCACTTTCTACAATTTGGAAAGATGAAATATGTACATCATACCATCAACACTCAGGAATGCAATGATCAACTGCCTTCAATTTTGAAACTGCTAATGCTGCACTCACTTATCTTCTGGAAGCCATGGTCATGATGGGAATTCCTGCTCAAATTAAGACTGACAATGCTCCACCATATGCTTCCCAGAAAATGAGGCAGATTTTTGGAAATTATAAATTATATTTGGAAATTATAAAGCACATTACAGGGATACCACACAATCTCACTTTTCTGCCATTCCACCTACTATCTGTTCTTCAGAGGAGTAAAGCCTTCCTTGGGTAGTCAGAAAACTCTGCCATACTAAATTGGGTAGGACTAACCCCCCAATCTCTACATCAAGGCTCCAAATGGGCTCCAAAAAGGCACTTCATGAGCAAGGGATAAGTCCTGGGTATTTTTAAGATCTGATTTTGTCTTCCATGTTTGTGATCTATTGACGAGTCTTACCACTAAAGAATTTTATATTGAAATACCTACTTTTTCATTTTAAATTTATTTTATTTTGTATCTAATGATTCTAATTTTTGCTAATTCTGCTTTAATGTCTAAAATATCTTCACTATGTCATGCAAACTGTATGTTTTTATGGTCTGCATCAAGGTATTTATTTGTATCCTCTTTAAGTTCCTTAAACATATTTATAATTTCTATTTTAAAATTTTTGTTTGGTCTATTTCAGTAGAGTTCCTAGCTATTGGAGAATGCATCTTTTTGTGTTTTTGAACTGAGATCTAGCCATCTAGACACATGTGAAGTGTCTTTTGTGTAGATTTTTGCAATCTTTGTTAGGTAGGTATTTGTTTCATTCTTTGGTTGCTGTTTCCTACTCTGAATCATAGCCAATTGCAAGGGCTGTGGAATCCCTGGTAGACAGTATTTCTGCAAGGCAGTTGGTGTCTCAAAGGGAAGAAGATGAGCTAGTAGGAAAGGCTGAAAGTGGTGGTGGAAAAAAGGAGTGATATTTTGGATCCACATCAAGAGGTAAAGTCCTTAAGAGACAAAGATGGGCTGATAGGTGAGATTCCTGGTGGCATATAGCACTAGGCTTGAAAATAAGCCTGGAGAGAATGAAATGGAGGAAAAAAAACATAATAAAAGCTTTCTACTGAATTTCAGTGTAGTATGGCTAATGATGGAGTGTCTACGTATGTCACAATTAAATGGGGATGAGGTAGAATAAAAATCTTAAAAAGGCTCCAGGAAAGAACTAGGAGATTCTAGGTCTGCACCAAATTCAGAGTCATCCAGTTTTAGAGATGGGTTGGAAGCTGGGTCTTCTGCAAGCAGACTGCATCAGGACTAAGTTAGGTCCAAAGAGAGAAGAATGGAGAGCAGGAAGGATATTAAATATTGCCTACATGAGTCCCAGCCTGGTGGTTCTTGGCAGCAGATACTTCTGTGGATTGGTGGCAACACAAAGAATAGAAAATGGTCTAGAAGAAAGAGTATGAAAAACTTTTCTCACACTTTTTATTTTCTCAACACCTAGACATCTGGTATTAGAACTTTGGTGAGATTTCTTTTAATTTACTTATATATTTTCAGTGTACATATGTACAACATTAATGTGGACTACATTACAATAGAGTTGGAGTTTATTTCTTCCCACTAGACTAGAAGTATATCTCAATGACTAAACTCTAAACCCATGCAATGTAGGCAACAGGCATGACCAAAACTGAATGAAAGGCTCATAATAAAAATACAATAATTCTCAATTAAAATTATTATTGCTTCTTCTATTCAAATAACTTTACTTATATTGAAAGACTTGATACTTGATATATTCATATTAAGTGAATTAATCCAGTCTCAAATACACAAATAATGCATATTTTTTATTATTTCTCATATTCCAACAACCAGATGTTAATACACAAAATTATATGTGTGCTGATGACATAAATGTAGACATGATATTGCTTAGGTGACAAAGGTACTAAAAAGAAGGTTAATCTGAGAAAGAAGAGGTAATTTGAATAATGGAGAATTTATATTAAATAATTTCACAAAATGGTTATATGTAACTTTATATATTAAGTCAAAATAAATAAGTGCAAATTAGAAAACAGAAACAATGACAATAAAGTATATGCTGAAGCACTAGTTAATAGAAATAGAAAGGAAACAAGGAGAGTAACACTGATGATTAACATTGTAACATCATATAAAAACAGAAAGAGGACATGTAAACAGAAGCATTAAATAATAAAGAATTGTTTTAGGCAGTTTCAACTAAAGATAGAATGGAAAGTAAAATTGTAAAAACACAGTTATTCAACCAATAGTAGTGCTAGTAGAACAAATCTGGTTCACTAAGTTGAAATTAGGTTATAAATAAGTATAAAAGTAATAGGAGAATCAGGAATGGGTGTGAATTCTGGATTTATTTTATCACCTGGTACAAGAATAGGGTCTATGTCTGCTTTACCTTTGTTGGGTCACAGTGTGGATGCTGGTTATGCCCTATGATGTCTATTGATGTGAATGTGGATGCCTTTGTGAAGTATCCGATGGGCCTGGCCCACAGATGCCACACTTGCTTCTGTTTGAGTCTTTATTCCTGGTCAATAAAGTGTGAGTG
Source organism: Sigmodon hispidus (assembly GCA_004025045.1). Classification (NCBI taxonomy): domain Eukaryota; kingdom Metazoa; phylum Chordata; class Mammalia; order Rodentia; family Cricetidae; genus Sigmodon; species Sigmodon hispidus. The sequence goes on along the minus strand of PVIH01011705.1, from coordinate 13,997 downwards.
TGGCATTGCCTCTATCTTCCATGTTTCTAATCATGATTTTACTAATTCTCTTGCTTTATAGAACAATGTTTTATAAAAGATACAGATTTTGCCGTTGTCATTGACTACCTGTACTAAATTCATTATCAACTACTCATATAGGATCTGTGGCCATATACCACACAATTATGAAGTGTATAGAAAGCTATTCCCTCAATAGCCAGAAAATGGATTAAATGTGTCAAAAGTAATGTATAGATTAAAAATTTTAATAGGAATATTCCTATTAATGTTTTTGCTAATGTTTGATATTATTGTGTGAAGTTCAGTCTGATTTGGCCAAAAAATAAACCAAACTTTAATTTATAGATTGGCTAATGGCATTATTCACAAGAGAAATTTTTCTTTTAAATTCTGTGTCAATGATATATAATAGGAAAAAATATTGCTTCATTTTAATAGAATCATTTTAAGTTGTGCAAATAAAAGGATAGAAATAATATGTACTTAATGTTTCGCTCAAGATTTAGAGAAACAAACATCAGATGTTTATTTACCTCTTGCCATTTAAAAATTTCTTTAAGGTTAGTTTGATTTATACTTTCCCAAGATAATTGCCAATTTTTGAAAAAAAATTAGAATTTGTGTTAGAATGTTCAATCTGTACTTGAAAAACAAATGACCTATTACTATATGAACTGGGAGGGGAACACTGCACTTGGGAAATAGTCAATATGGTCCTTTTTATAGAAAAACTGTTATATATGGCAGCCATAGTAAGGCTCACAATAGCAGGAAATGTGTCCTCTTATGTTTATGAGTGATTTGCATCTACTACCAGTGTGTAAGCCAATCTATTTTCTGCTTATTCCAGCTTTATTTACATGCTGTATTAATGTTCAAATAAAAGCATTATAGTAACTAAGTCAAGATATGATAAATATGTGTTGCATTGAGATTCATTAATCACTTTGACAGCAAGAATATGCCTGAATGAAACTTTGCAAAAGTATAACAGTTATTAAAATAGATTTTAAATTCATCTGCTTTAATTGGGGGCTCATATTCTTAATCTGCATATTGTCCTGTGGCACTGTTTCCAATACCTAGTGTTATTGGGGACAGAAAATCATTTGGGGCATTTTTCAAATTTATATAGGTTTTTCTCAAAGAACAGTAAAACATCTCTGTAGCTCTAGATTTCATTTGCTTTTATTGTATATCAAATAATGAAATTATCATGAATTCAATAGAAGTTAAACTACTTACAGCAAAAAAGAGAAAGAAGTGAATGGGACACAAGTCTACCAGACCTCGTATCTTTTATACTGATTTTATGTGACATGCTGGATTATTTTCTAAAACAAACCTCTATCTTGCCACTGTCTAGCTCAGTAGTAAGCTGACAATTCATCCCTTGAATGATGTCCAAGTAATTATGAAATTATCAACACTATTGACTTCTTCTCCAACTCTGTGGGTTTCCTCTCCATGATCCTGTTCTCTTTACTTGGATGTGGTTGTGCACACCAGTAGGATTTGCTGAAGAAGAGATAGTCAGGAGGATCCTGAGTTTATTAATATTTCTTTAATGAAGGATCACTTCTTCCTCTGCACAAATAGAAACATTTTTTGAGACAGCAAAATCCATAGCTGCTTCTCTCAATATATGTTCTACAACTTTGCATTGTAAACTAAAGAGTGATAAAAATTTGGGGGCTACTCTTCAATCACAAACTTTAACTACAGCAAACATATCAAAGTTTTTGCAGTTATTTCATTCTCATATTCTTCTGACTATAATACAGGATTTTGAAATTGATATGCAGGCTGTGGCACACACACACACATACCCATAAATCATAAATGCATGCGTACACAACCTATAATAATAAATAAAACAAATAAATAAATTTACATTGCATGAATAGTAATTTTCTTATAAAAGGTCAATTATGTAAATGTACTCTTTGGAAGAGTCTGTAAAAATGGAATAACTCAATTTCCATTTGTGCTTCTAGGGAAGAAAAGTTTGTGCTTATAGGAAAGTACAGTCCATTGTGACAGAAAAGAAAAGAAGGCCTCCTAAAGGTTTGACAACCCCCCAAAGTATCCAAAATAGTGCCACTCTCTGGGAAGCAAATGTTCAAACTCATCAGCCTTTATTGGGCTTCTGTAATTAGTCTTCCAAACCCTGTATAATATCACTTAGTAAATTTAAAAAGATCAAACTATGTAAAAAGATATACTAGCATACAAGATTAAAATGTCTACAAATTATATTTATGTGAGGCTCTCTCTGTCCGTCTCCCTCTCTCATGTGTATGTGTATGTGTGTGTGTGTTTGTGCATGCATGTGTTAAACAAATAAAAAAATCAGAAAATTAATCAACACTAACAATTAAAAAGTTGGTTCTTTTGTCATTAAAATACAAATACTAGCTCTTTCTCCTTCTCTGCCCCTTCTTCCACATCCCCTTCTCTTTTGCTTTCTTGCTCTCTCTCTCTTGCCCTCCCAAACCCATTCCATCAATAAAATTAACACGGCTCCTTGAAAACAAAAAATACAAATATTAAAGCTTTTAAATGTTAGAAAGGCATGCTAACCTGGATGCTTATGGTACTGAAACAGTCTCTTTGGGATGGTAGGTTTGTAAACATGAGGTCCTAAGTTTGAAAAATATCTACTTTAAACCACAGGTGAGCAACACTTCCTCTCTAGGTGCATACAGTTCACATTTCAGATTTGATGACTGAATAGTCTCATTCTGAAGCATGCTGAATATTGAAGCTCACATAGATTTGGTGGTAGGAGTGATGTTTGACTTGACTTTCTGTCAAAAAAATATTAGTTGGGGTTCAGTTAGGAAAATTTTGGTGATTATACAGTTTCCTACTTTGCTATCTATGAATAATGTCACCTAGATTAGCTACTTAAACTTCCCTTTATTTACACGCCTCATTTATTTTAATAAATGGAAATAGTACTATCTGCCTCCTATTTTTGTCCTGAAATTAAGAAGTTTTAAATGATAAAATTCTTAAAATACATTTTTACATTTACTAAGATATTTTCAGGTTGTTGAGTCAAATAATACTATTGAGGAATAAAATTTAATTGATTCCTAAATGACTTTATTAAAATAAATAAAATATCATTTAATGGTTTCTCTGGGCACTGCAAGTCAAGCAATTTCTATCTCATTGAAAGGAAAGCACTGCCTCATTACTTGATTCCCTCATGTTTATATGAATCTATATGTTAATTTGGTGCTTATTAGTATACATTTATTTTCATACTTTTATCTTGCTCCTTACTTAAAAGAGTAATATTTTTAAGAGCAATATTGCTTTGAAATACACCAATTTCATGTTCCTTGAGTAGTGAAATCATTACATATGGAGAAACATAAAACAGAGATTTATTTTCTTTAATTAAAACTATCAGAGAGCATTTGTTTTTGGAAAAACTTCATATATTAAAAAGTAACCACTTTTTTGTGGCCTCTTCTATTTCTTTTTTTCTTCTTTTTTATTATTATGAATAAAGAATTCACATTTTCTATTCTTGTATATCCTTATTCAAGGTCCCTTCACCCTCCCACTACATTAGGTCATTCTCTTTTCTCCACATCTCCCCATGCCCGCCATGGGCAGGCAGATTCAAGCTCCCACAGTCCCAATATTGCTTGGTTCAGCCTCCACTCCTGACAAATCCAGTTCTCTCTCCCCAACATCAAGACTAAGTCAAGTGTTCCTCTAGGGAGAGTGGGATCCAAGGAGTCACTCCAAGATGTTTCTGATTCCAAGCTGTTCAGGGGCTGTGGTTTGCAGCTTGGGCATGCTTTTTTTTTCTTCTTTTTTTTGTTTTGTTTTTTTAGAGTCCACTAATGATTGAGTACATGACCTGCTTATCTTTCTGAGTTTGTAATACCTCGTTCAGGAGGATATTCTCCAAATCCATCCATTTGCCTGCAAATTTTAGGATATCATTTTTTCTTACTGCTGAGTAGTACTCCATTGTGTAGATGTATCACAGATTGTTAATCCATTCTTCAGTTGAGGGACATCTAGGTTGTTTCCAGGTTCTTGCTATTACAAATAATGCTGCTATGAACATAGTAGAGCTAATGCCATTGGAGTGTGACTCTGCATCTTTAGGGTATACAACCAGAAGTGGTATTGCTGGGTCCTTGGGGAGATTGATTCTCAATTTTCTGAGAAACCTCCATACTGCATTCCAGAGTGGTTGAACAAGTTTACACTCCCACCAACAATGGAGGAGTGTTCCTCTTGCTCCACACCCTGTCCAGCATAGGCTGTCATCTGTGCCTTTTATCTTAGCCAATCTGATAGGTGTCAGGTGGTATCTCAAAGTTGTTTTGATTTGCATTTCTCTGATGGCTAAAGATGATGAGCACTTTTTCAGGTACCTTTCAGCCATTCTCAATTCTGCTGAGAATTCCCTTTTTAGATCTGAACCCCATTTTTTGATTGGATTATTCAAGGTTTTGGGCTCTAGACTCTTGAGCTCTTTATATATCTTTAGAGATCAGTCCTCTATCACTTGTAGGGTTAGTGAAAATATTTTCCCATTCTGTAGGCTGTCGTTTTGTCCTATTGACAGTGTCCTTGGCTTTACAGAAGCTTCTCAGTTTCTGGAGATCTCACTTAGTGATTGTTGATTTTAGTGTCTGTGCCACTGGTGTTATATTTAGGAAGTGGTCGCCTGTGCCAATTCATAGAAGTGTATTTCCCACTTTCTTTTCTATCAAGTTCAAAGTGGCTGGGTTTAAGTTGAAGTCTTTGATCCACTGGGATTTGAGTTTTATGCAGGGTAACAGGCTTGGATTTATTTGCATTTTTCTACACACTTCCATCCAGCTATGCCAACGCCATTTGTTAAATATACTATCTTTTTTCCATTGAATATTTTGGGCCTCTTTGTTGAAGATCAGGTATTCATAGGATTTTGTGTTAATGTCTGGATCCTCAATTCTATTCCATTGATCACAAGTCTGTTTTTATGCCATTACTAGGCTGTTTTTATTACTCTAGCTCTATAGTATAACTTGGAGTCAGGAATGTGAAACTATCTCCATTTTCAGATGATATGATTGTACACATAAGTGACCCACAAAATTCTTCCAAGGAACTTCTACAGCTGATAAACACCTTCAGCAATATAGCAGAATACAAGATTAACTCAAAGAAATCAGTAGCCCTTCTATACACTAAAGATAGAAGACCTGAAAAAGAAATAAGGAAAAAATTACCCTTTAAAATAGATGCAAATAGTATTAAATACCTTGGAGTAACTATAACCAAAGAAGTAACAGATCTATTTGACAAAAATTTTAAATCACTGAATAAAGAAATTGAAGAGGATATCAGAAAATGGAAAGCTCTCCCATGTTCCTGGATAGGTAAGATCAACATAGTAAAAATGGCAATTCTTTTTTTTCTTCTTCTTCTTTATTTATTTTGTATTTATCAAGAAAAACAGTAAAATGAATTTAAAATGCTGATAAGTTAACAATAACTATAAAGAAGATAAAATCATAAGCATGACTTATCAAGGGTGATAATGCAAATAAGATTGCTACACATATATTTACTTTGTGTTCAGCTTTCCCTCTGAATTTTTTTTCCATTCCTGTATATCCTTATTCGAGGTCCCTTCCCCCTCCTGCCACATAAGGTCATTTTTTCTTCTTGACAACTCCCCATCTGCTCCCTGGGCAGGGAGCAGACTGTCCTATGGTCCCACTGACCCAATAATGCTTGGATCAGTCTCCACTCCTGGCAAATCCAGTTTTGTCGCCCCTCCCTAAGAGTGAGTCAGGTGTTCCTATACTTGGAGTGGGATCTGAAGGATCAGTCCAGGGTGTTTTTGATCCCAAGCTGTTCAGTGGTTGTGGTTTGCAGCTTGGTCATGCTTGGCTTTTTTTCCTGTTTGTTTGTTTAGAGACCACTAATGAGTGAGTACATCCCCTGCTTATCTTTCTGAGTTTGTGATACCTCCCTCAGGAGGATATTCTCCAAATCCATCCATTTGCCTGCGAATTTTAGGATATCATCTTTTCTTACTGCTGAGTAGTATTCCATTTTGTAGATGTACCACAGTTTGTCAATCCATTCTTCAGTTGAGGGACATCTAGGTTGTTTCCAGGTTCTTGCTATTACAAATAATGCTGCTATGAACATAGCTGAGCTAATACCTTTGCAGTGTGAATGTGCCTCTTAGGGCAATACTAACAAAAGCAATCTACAGATTCAATGCACTGCCATCAAAATCCCAACACAATATTTTTGGACCTTGAAAGAACAATACTCAATTTCACCTGGAATAACAGGAAAGCCAGGTTTGCCAAAATAATTTTGCTTAACAAAAGAAAGTAACCACTTTTTAAAATAAAAATTTAAAGCTCATTTAGAAGAGAAACATGCCTAAAGAAAACTCCCTAGAAAGAAAGTAGATACTCATATAAACTCAGTTGACACTAAAACTATGCGCCCTATAATTATTTCTAGTTTTAAAGAAACTAAAAAGCAGTGTGTGTTTAAGTACCAGATGTTAAAGTACCCTATGGCATCAGAGTATTTAAATTTGCAGCAGATTTTATTTTACATGTGTTATTTATTCTGCTTATAATTACATTAAAATTACTCCCCTATTAGCAGTATCACTACAACTTTTTATCTAATTTAAGCAGTCAAAGCACTCTTCAGTTTTACTAAATATAAATACATATCATGATGCGTTATCTGAATATAAAATTCAAGAATAATTTTTGAAACAATATACATAATTTTGTTTGTTAATGTCAATAACCATGGTAATGATCATGAGTGCAATAAGAAAAAAATTCTTTGCAAAATTTACATGTGACTGGATATAACTGACATCTCCTGGCTCTAATGACATTCAGACAACACTTTTGCTTCAGTTACTGTTAGGATAACCAGACCTTCAAAAAGTACACATTTTGAAAATTACATGTACAGGACACTTTCAGTTTCACAAAGTTTAGGCAGCTCAGAGAGGTAAATGGCTGCCTGAGTCATCAGCAGCCAGAGAAAAGTTTTTCTTAGGCCTTAGTTTGTCATAATAAGAAATATGTGCTATACATGACATCTGTGAAGTATCATCCTAATAGAAAGCAAACTTGCCAGCCAGAACTGACGAAAAGCACCACTAAAGATTCTGATAAAAGAGAATAGGGTTTTTAAATCATGCATATGTTAAATTCCATGGTGAATATATATAAAAAAATGAAAGCCAGCTTGGGGAGTTTCAGATTTTTTTTTTTATGTTTCATGTATTTTAGAGAAAAGAGAAGTTTTGTTACTGTATTTTTTTTTAAGCTATCCTGGATGTTTTGTTTTTTTACATAAAGTTTGATAATGATATTCAAAAAACAATTAAGAAAAAAATAACAGAAGCCACAGAGGCATAACCTTAACTTTAAAAGGTGACCTGTGATAAAAGCAGAACTTTGGCCATGGAGCTTGGACTGAGTCTTAATGGCTTGATAGTTGTAAATAGATGAAATTTTATGTCTAAATGATAAATGAGTCCAATTAGATAATTAAATAAAATTATATTTAAAATTTATTAGAGAACAATATTTATTTTACAAATCAATTCTACTATGTTAAAGTTAAACAGAATATTGAGATAATGTGGTAAATTAAAATCCAAACATTAAATAATTGTGTCACAAAAATAATAAAATATAAATATCTCATATGACTTACCATTGGGATAAAATTAATCAAAAAATACTTGCAAAGTGAATTCAAAAATTTATCAAAAAGATTAACTATTATATCAAGTCAGTTGCATCCCAGAGTTGTACTAATGGTGCAGAATATTTAATTTATAACCTGTTAAATCAATAGATTAATGACAAAAATCTTGTGATCATACCATTAGATATAGAAAAGGTCTTAACAAAATTTAATAGAACTTAATCATAAAAGTTGTGGACAGACTATGGATTTGAGGGACAAAATGCAGCATAATAGAGGCAATTTACAAAACCTCATGACTGACATCATTATAAATGGAGAGAAAGTACATTTCTACTAAAATCAGTAACAAGACAAAGATGTTCATTCTTGCCAAACCTATTCGGTCTTGTACTTGAAGTCTTGATTAGGACAATATGTGGTGAAATGTTTTTTGTATTATATAAATAAATAATTGTTTGGACTTATGTAGGGCACCATAAAAATAAATAAAAAATCAGAGGCAGCCAAATAAAAAAAAAATAGAGTTTATTAGTTGCCATCTGTCCCCTGAAAAAAAAAACATATAAAAATTCAAATAAGCCACGGGCTACAAGCCACGTGATAAATAAATTCATAAAAATAAATTAATTAAAAAAACACTAACTAATAATATGCTTAAAATATAAAACAAACAATATAAAATATATAAACATATAATTCATTTCTTTTAAAAAACAAAAGCCACAGACACACAAACCAAGTTCCAAACCGCCGGCGCCACACGTGCGCCAAGTCATAAATCTCTAAACCCAAACAAGCCAAAAAAAACATACTACAACAGATGGCGTCTAATGTGCGGCTATTTAACATCTTTTGTGGAAGGACTTTTTATTGGTACCTTTTTACTGGGTATGAATTATTATAATTAGGTATAGTGAAAGCGAACTTTTTTTTGTCTTGTTCTTGTAGAGGTATTGTAAAAAAACAGTCTTTTAGATCAATAACTATTATAGGCCATCTTTTAGGTAGCAAAGAAGGTAAAGGTATATTAGATTGTAGGGTGTCCATGGGTTGAATCACCTTATTAATTGCTCTTAAATCTGTCACCATTCACCATTTCCCAATAGAGTTTACTAGTCGCCATCTGTCCCCTAAAAAAAAAACATATAAAAATTCAAATAAGCCACGGGCTACAAGCCACGTAATAAATAAATTCATAAAAATAAATTAATTTAAAAAACACTAACTAATAATATACTTAAAATATAAAACAAACAATATAAAATATATAAACATATAATTCATTTCTTTTAAAAAACAAAAGCCACAAACACACAAACCAAATTCCAAACCGCCGGCGCCACACGTGCGCCAAATCATAAATCTCTAAACCCAAACAAGCCAAAAAAAACCATACTACAACAACAATATTATAAAATTGAAAGGATACAAATAGAAAATGTAGAAGTCAAAATATCTTTTATGTGCAGGTAATATGGTTTTACACATGAAAGATCCTAAGGATCTGAGCATACAAAGCTAAAAATGGTGAGCTGAATCCTTCACAGTAGCTTTTCTTCTATCATTATATAGAAGTCTGAAATTCTCACTAAACATAAAACATGAAATTGAGTATTGTTCTTTCAAGGTCCAAAAATATTGTGTTGGGATTTTGATGGGCAGTGCATTGAATCTGTAGATTGCTTTTGGTAGAATTGCCATTTTTACTATGTTGACCCTACCTATCCAAGAACATGGGAGAGCTTTCCATTTTCTGATATCCTCTTCAATTTCTTTCTTCAATGATTTAAAATTTTTGTCAAATAGGTCTGCTACTTCTTTGATTATAGTAACTCCCAGGTATTTAATACTATTTGCTGCTATAATGAATGGTAATGTTTCCCTTATTTCTTTTTCAGGTGTTCTGTCTTTAGTGTATAGAAGGGCTACTGATTTCTTTGAGTTTATCCTGTACCCTGCTACATTGCTGAAGGTGTTTATCAGATGTATCAGTTCCTTAGAAGAATTTTGTGGGTCACTTATGTATACAATCATATCATCTGCAAATAGAGATAGCTTCACTTCCTCTTTTCCTATTTGTATCCCCTTCATCTCCTTTCTTTCTCTTATTGCTTTAGCTAAAACTTCAAGAACTATATTGAATAGATAAGGGGAGAGGACATCCTTGTCTAGTTCCTGATTTTATTGGGATTGCTTTGAGTTTTTCTCCATTAAAGTTTGATACTGGCTGTTGGCTTCTTGTAAATCGCCTTTATTATTTAGGTATTCTCCCTATATTTCTGATCTCTCCAGGGCTTTAATCATAAAGGAGTGTTGGATTTGGTCAAAGGCTTTTTCCGCATCTAAGGATATGATCATGTGGTTTTGTTCCTTTAGTTTGTTTATATGATGGATAACATTTACAGTTTTTCGAATGTTAAACCAGCCCTGCATTTCTGGGATGAAGCCTACTTGGTCGTGGTGAATGATATTTTTTATACATTGTTGTATACGGTTTGCTAAAATATTGTTGAGAATTTTATCATCAGTATTCATGAGGGAAATTGGTTTATAATTCTCCTTCTTTGTTGTGTCTTTGAGTGGCTTGGGTATTAGGGTAATTTTGGCCTCATTGAAGGAATTTGGCAATTTTCGTTCCATTTCGACTGTGTGAAATAGTTTGAGGAGTAATGGTAGTAAATCTTCTTTGAATGTCTGGTAGAATTCGGCGCTGAAATCATCTGGACCAGGGCTTATATTTTTGGGGAGGCTTTAAATGACAGCTTCAATTACCTTAAGGGTTATAGGCTCATTTAGGTAACTAATCTGATCATCACTTAATTTTGGTAGGTGGTACCTGTCCAGAAAGCTGTCCATTTCTTCTAGGTTTTCCATTTTTGTGGAATACAGATTTTCAAAGTTTGATCTGATAATTCTCTGGACTTCCTGGGGGTCTGTTGTTAATTCCTTGTATTGTTCTTATTGTTTCAATTGTATTGATTTCAGCTCTAAGTATGATTACTTCCTGCCATTTACTCCTTCTAGATGAGTTTGCTTCTAATTGTTCTAAGGCTTTCAGCTGAGCTGTTAGGTCTCTAGTGTGAGATTTCTCTAGGTTTTTCATATAGGCACCTAGCGCTATGAATTTTCCTCTTAACACTGCTTTCATTGTGTCCCACAAGTTTGGATATGTTGTGGATTCAATTTCATTAAATTCTTGGAAGACTGTGATTTCTTTCTTAATTTCTTCCTTAACCCAGAGATGGTTCAGCTGAGTGATGTTTAGTTTCCATGAGTTGGTAGGCTTTCTTTGATTTTTGATGTTGTTGAACTCTAACTTTAGGCCCTGGTGGTCTGATATGTTACAAGGGATTATTTCCATTTTTTGTATCTATTGATATTTGCCTTCTGACCAATTATGCAGTCAAATTTTGGAGAAAGTTCCATGAGGAACTGAGAAATATGTATATTCCTTTGCATTTTTGTGGAAGTTTCTGTAGATATCTATTAAATCCACTTGCATCATAACCTCTTTTAGACTCCTTAATTCTCTGTTGAGACTCTGTCTGGTTGACCTATCCAGGGTGGAAAGTGGGGTTTTGAAGTCTCCCACTATTAGGGTATAAGAATTGATGTGGGATTCGAACTTTAGCAGTGTATCTTTTACATAGGTAGGTGCTCGTATATTAGGGGCATAAATATTCAGTATTGAAATTATTCTTGACCAATTTTTCCTGTAATGAAAAGTAATGACCATCTTGGTCCCTTTTAATTGCTTTTAGCTTAAAGTCTATTTTGTTAGAAATTAGGATGGCAACCCCCGCTTATTTCTTAGGACCATTGACTGCAAAATCTTTTCCCAACCCTTTATCCTAAGCCTGTGTTTGTCTTTGTGGTTTCGGTGTGCTTCTTGTAGGCAACAGAAGGATGGCTTCTGTTGTTGTATCCATCTTGTTAGTGGGTGACATTTTATAGGAGAGTTGAGTCACATGATATTAAGGGATATTAGTGACCACTGAATGATATTTCCTGCCATTTTTGGTGGTAACTTGTTTGTATTTCCTTTCTCTGGAGTATTCTTCTGTGAAATTATTGATTGTTTGTGGTTTCATGGGTACATCTAGGGTCCTTAGGTAGGAGTTTTCCCTCTAATACTCTCTGTAGTGCTGGATTGGTAGATATTCTTTCAGTCTGACTTTGTCATGAAATATCTTGTTTAACTCGTCTATGTTGATTGATAATTTTACAGGTTATAATATTCTAGTTTGGCAGCCATGCTCTTTTAGTGTCTGTATAACTTCTGACCAAGCCTTTCTAGCTTTCATCTTTTCCATTGAATAGTCAGGTGTTATTCTGATGGGTCCATCTTTATATGTAAGTTGGCCCTTTTCTTTTGCAGCTCTTAAAATTTTTTCTTTGTTCTTTATGTTTTGTGGCTTGATTATAATGTGGCGTGCTGACTTTTTTTTGGAGTCATATCTATTTGGCGTTCTGTAAGCTTCTTGTATCTTTATAGACATTTCCTTCTTCAGGTTAGGGAAGTTTTCTTCTATGATTTTATTGAAAACATTATCTGTGCCTTTGAGCTGTTATTCTTCTCCTTCTTCTATCCCTATTATTCTCAAGTTATGTCTTTTCAAGGTGTCCCAGATTTCCTGAACATTTTGAGTTATGGCTTTTTTGGTTTTAGTGTTTTCTTTGACTGATATATCTATTTAAGCTACTGAGTCTTCCACTTCAGAGATTCTATCTTCCATCTCTTGAACTCTGTTTGTTATGCTTGTATCTGTGGTTCCAGCTTTTTTCTTCAGATTTTCTATTTCCATCTTTGCCTTATTTTGTGCCTTTTTTATTGCTTCTATTTCAGTTTTTAGTTCCTGGCATGTTTCTTTCATAAATTTGTTCATCTCTTGCAATTTTTTGTTTGTATTTTCTTCTATTTCTTTAAGGCTATTTTTCATATCTTCTTTGAGATCTTCAATGATTATCATAAAGGAGTTTTTGGTGTTGCTTCCTTCTGTTTCCTCTTCATTGCTCAGTTCAGGTATTGTATTTGTTGTATCGCCTACAATAATACAAGGAAATACAAACAAGTTATCACCAAAAATGGCAGGAAATATCAATCAGTAGTCACTAATTTCCCTTAATATCAGTGGATTCCACTCTCCTATAATATGTCACACACTATCAAGATGTATACAACAGCAGAAGCCATCCTTCTATTGCCTACAAGAAACACACCTCAACCGCAAGGACAGACACAGGCTTAGAATAAAGGGTTGGGAAAAGATTTTCCAGTCAGATGGTCTTCCATGTTCCTGGATTGGTAGGATCAATATAGTGAAAATGGCAATTCTACCAAAAGCAATCTATAGACTGAATGCACTGCCCATCAAAATCTCAACACAAGGCAGCGTCCCAGCACACTCTGGAGCAGGGGACAGCTGAACTCTGTACCTGGCCACACCCACAGCTCCTGCTGCTGCTGAGGGTATCTGCAAGGATCCCTACTGCGATCCCGAACTGAGTGAACTGAGCAAACCAACTGCAGGGGTCTCTGAGGGGCGGATTCGAACCCTGACCAGAGGTGAGGAGGGTTCGGCAGACCTCAGCGCCTGTATCCTGGCCTGGGAGGGAGAGTTGAGCTCCCATTGCTTCCGGTTCTGGCACCGGGACCGGTGCTCTCTGTGGCGTCCCAGCACACTCTGGAGCAGGGGGCAGCTGAACTCTGCACCTGGCCACACCCACAGCTCCTGCTGCTGAGGGAATCTGCAAGGATCCCTACTGTGACCCCGAACTGAGTGAACTGAGCAAACCAACTGCAGGGGTCTCTGAAAGACAGAATCAAACCCTGACCCGAGAGGTGACAGGAGACACACAAACCAAAGTGCCACAACTGACCAGGACCCATCTAATCGTGAACCACTGAAGCCATGGGCAAACGTCAGTGCAAGAAATTACATAATAATACAAAGGGCAATATGGTACCTCCAGAAGAGAGTGGCGATCTTACAAATACAAGACCTGAACTGAGCAATGAAGAGGAAACAGAAGGAAGCAACACCAAAAATTCCTTTTTGATATCATCGAAGCTCTCAAAGAAGATATGAAAAAAAGCCTCGAAGCTCTCAAAGAAGATACGAAAAAAAGCCTTAAAGAAATAGAAGAAAATACAAACAAAAAATTGGAAGAGATGAACAAATCTGTGAAAGAAACAAGCCAGGAACTAAAAGCCGAAATGGAAGCAATAAAAAAGGCACAAAATGAGGCAAAGATGGAAA
>PVIH01011704.1:13141-67776 GCA_004025045.1 Sigmodon hispidus | reverse complement strand
AAAAAAAAAAAAAAAAAAAAAAAAAAAAAAAAAAAAAAAAAAAAAAAAAAAAAAAAAAAAAAAAAAAAAAAAAAAAAAAAAAAAAAAAAAAAAAAAAAAAAAAAAAAAAAAAAAAAAAAAAAAAAAAAAAAAAAAAAAAAAAAAAAAAAAAAAAAAAAAAAAAAAAAAAAAAAAAAAAAAAAAAAAAAAAAAAAAAGATGATATCCTAAAATTTGCAGGCAAATGGATGGATTTAGAGACTATCCTATTGAGTGAGGTCTCACAAACGCAGAAGGATAAGCAGGGGATTTACTCACTCATTAGTGGACTTTAAGCAAAAACATTCTCATTTTCATTGAAAGATTAAGGCTAAATAAAGTGATTTAAAACACACACACACATACAAAACAAAACAAAACTTCTGGTTTGACTGTAGAAGAGTTACTTAGCAGAAATTTGTGGTGGCCATAGTGCATCTGTGGGCATTATCCTTGACCTACTGTAATTTTTTTATCTGCAACTGAGCTTAACCTGCCTTGAGAAACTTTAGATTTTAATTTTTATGCTTCATGTATTTTAGAGAAAAGAGAACTTTATTATTGTGTGGAATTTTTTATCTATTCTGAATATTTTGCTTTTTATATAAAACTTGATATTGATTTTCAAAAAACACTTAGAAAATTATACAAAAAAGTTCAAAAATAAATGTAAAATTCTTAGGCTGAAAATATATTCATAAAAATTAAAGTACCCTTCTCTGATGTGGGTGCTTCTGTTCAATAAAAACTATCTGTAGAACCGTGGAAGGTTAATGATTTCACACAAAAAAATACTGAGTCCTTTAACACAGTATGCCTAAATTCTCAATTCAGTAGAAAATGAAGGGTAAGAAACATAAATTGGAGTACATCTTTTGATTTATTCCAACATAGAATAGAAAAGAACTTAAACAACATGAAAGGCATAACATATACATTATTTTACAACTGTTTTTATAAAAAGAATAATGTAAAATATCTTACTATTATCCTCTCATGGGTATTATTTTGTGTAGCATTACAGCAATGAAGATACATGAGGTTCTCATGAATTCAGGCTTGTAAGTCTCTCTCAAGAAGAAATTGATAGTAGTTTATAACCTGCAATCTTTTTAGTATCTCAAGTGCCATTCTATTTCTCAAGATTTACAGTACATCACAAAGGGGCAAAATTACATAATAACAGCAAAACGATATGAATCAGTAAACATGTATTATTGATAATAATGATAGTCTAATTTTTTAATAAAATGATACAGATTTAGAGACTGGATTAAAAGTAGGATACATTCTTTTTTATTATTTTTAATGATGGAAACAAAAATATACCTAAAAGAGAAGCTTCTGGAAAAACCATTTATTCTTCCCTGTCTTGTATCGTTCCTCAAACTTGACCTTGGCCTCCCTCCTGGCCTTGCGTTTCAGGGCTGGGTCTCTGAAAATATCCTTGTTGACAACAGTTTTGTCCAAGGGATGTCCATGGAGTACCGTGTGGGCATGAGGTGATTGTAGTTATAAACTTTCACAAAGGACTTGATCTTGGATCTCTTGGAAATTTTC
This sequence comes from Sigmodon hispidus, assembly GCA_004025045.1. Lineage (NCBI taxonomy): Eukaryota > Metazoa > Chordata > Mammalia > Rodentia > Cricetidae > Sigmodon > Sigmodon hispidus. The sequence continues at coordinate 66,199 of PVIH01011704.1, read as the reverse complement.
TTCTTTCCCATGGCAGCTGTTACTTTTCGGGGATAGCGGTCAATTCCAGCCACCAGGGCATGGCTGTAAGGGAGGTCCGAGATGCCATCATCTATGTTCTTGACGATGACGGCTTTGCATCTAGAGTAGCGTCCAGCCAGGACCAGCACCACCTTCCCGGGTTTCATGAACTTGCCCATTTCGACGAATAGCAGCGGGTCCCCAGCAGAAAGGCAAAAATAGGATACATTCTTATGCTGTATTTATAAACTTCACCTCAGCATCAATGATAGACTCCACCAATAGAGAACTTTTATTTAAAATATATAAAGTTTTAAAAAATAGAATATCAAGATAACACAAATTAAAATGAGGTAGAAAGCTAGGTAAAGAGTTATCGAAAGAGGAAATGCAAGCAGCTAAAATATATTATAGAAATGTTCAACATCATTAGTAATCACTAAAGCACAAATTAAAATAATTTTTGACTAACTGTCATATACCACTCAGTATGACCAAGCACAGTAACACAAATAATAGCTCATGCTGGCAGGTATGTTGGAAAAAGAACATTCATTAATTAGTGCTGGGAGAATAAACATGTACAGCCAGTATGAAAATAATTGTTCCAAATACAGCATTTGTAAAGTACTAACAGTCTTCTTTTTTTACAATCTTTTTATTCTCTCTTGACAATATTCCCTGGGCCTTGCAGAGTAACATAAATATCCCATTTACAGCTAGGCATTCTTAATTGCTTATTCTAGAATTTTCCATAGCAATGCTTCACTGTATTTACCACTACTTACTGTAGTAAGAAGCTTCTCTTAAATGAGTTTTGGATTATGTATGGAAAGAGATGGAGATTGACAAGATAAATTATTAGAAAACAATTATCAATAAGTTTTCATTGGGACATAGATTAAAGAAACTACAAGTTCTGTTGACAATCCCAGGCATGAATTCTATCCTGTGTAACAGTATTCCATTCTAATAAAGAGAGTAATTTGTTACCACTTAGATTATCTTTAGAGTATTGGCTCAATGAGAACATTTGCCTCAGACTTGATAGTGTAAAATTTAGAGTTCTGTGTTAGATAAAACCAATGGTATCTTTACTTCCAAAGTGACCTAGAGGGTGACTTGTGACACAATAAAAGATAGATCACAGAGAGATTTTATTGTCAATTCAAGATTGAGTTTTCTGTGCTGTTCAATTAAAATATATGCTGTCTACAGTAATAAAGTAAGCAGGGGATGTACTCACTCATCAGTGGACTCTAAACAAACAAACAAACAAACAAGAAAAAAGCAAAGCATGCCCAAGCTGAAAACCACAACCACTGAACAGCTTGGAATCAGAAACACTCTGGACTGACTCCTTGGATCCCACTCTCCCTAGAGGAACACCTGACTCACTCTTGAAGGAGGGGGAGAAAACTGGATCTGCCAGGAGTGGAGACTGAACTAAGCAATATTGGGACAGTGGGACCTTGGGACTGTCTGCTGCCTGCTCAGTAGAGGGATGGGGAGTTGTGGCTAAGAGAGAATGACCTAATGTGTTGGGAGGGGGAAGAGATCTTGAATAAGGATATACAAGGATAGAAAGTGTGACTTCTTTGTTCATAATAATATTAATAATAAAAAAATAAAGTGAAAAATAAATAAATAAATAAATAAAAAGAAAATGAACTGAGATCAAGAGCCGTGGCTTATATTGGTTTATTTTCAATGGGTGCATGGACAGTAACTGCTATGGAGGTAAGCTCATTAGTTAGAATTGTTTTGATAACAAGTAAAATAGATAATATCTCTTTTTGTAAGGCCTCTGAGACTTTCAAAATGACTGATTCCTTTTTGTAAAAAGGTGAATGTCATGGAGTAGTAAAAATGCCCCAACAACCCAAGAAAATTTATTGCACTAACTAATCTTCTAGAAAACAAAAAATGAGCACCTTACAATGAAGAATTATAGAAGTAACTAAATATTGGACAATTTTTTTACAAATGAAAATTTGTAACTCAATGAGACACACAAATGAATGTCAGTTCTTCCCATATCAAACCTCATTGATTTCAGAAGCTTTCTTGTAAGATACAGTACTCCTCTGGAGATATAGAATAGGTAAGGAGGAACTTCTTTAATCTTTTCAGCATTTGTTCAAGTCACACAGGAAAGAATGAGACTTGTAATTGTATTAGATAACTATCATCTTTGTGGAAGAATTATAGAAAAAAATTCATGATTAATCATAGCACATGACTATTGTAGGTGAAATTGCAGGTCTGCAAAAATGTGAGGTCACAGAATCACAGAATTGTATCTCAGACAGGCTGTTGGACTCCCACTGACCTTCTGACATCTGTGGCCATGACAATGAGATCAGAATCCAGTTAAAAGGAAGAATGCACAGAGTGTAATTAGTTGCCAGTGGGAGATACCTATGACTTACAAATGGAAAACTTGTAATTTTCACTGTGAAACTCTAAATGATAAAGCAGAAAAAAGGATGTAAGCCATAGTATAGATGAATTCTGAAAGTAATAATGTTTTATAAATATAAATTGTTCTTACTCATTTTTCTATGAAGCTGGATACATGATATTAGACTATGACATTTATTTGGATTATGGTCATAGATTCTATTCCTCTTTTAAAAAGATTTTATTTATTGAACCCAGGCCTGGAGACAGGGTGCAGAATCAGTGGGTCACAGTCTGCATAAACCACAGTTGGCAACATAGCACTGCAACCTTACAAAAGCAGCTAACCCTCTGAACACACAGCTGATTAAGGGACCCCAGACCAACAATCAACTAAGAGCCAACCAAGAACTACTCAAGAGTGAATTGAGGAAACAATGGGCAGAGACCAGTGCAAGAGTACATACGACAATACAAAGGTCAACAAGATACCATCAGAAGAAGCAAGTGGTTCTATACCTTCAAGGCCTGAATATAACAATGAAGAGGAAACAGAAAGAAATAACCTTAAAAACAGCTGTATAAAGCTAATACAAGCCTTAAAATGGGATATTTAAAAGCTCCCTCAAGGAAATAAAAAAAAATACATAAACAGAAAATCAAAAAGGGATGAACGAAATCCTGAAAGAAAATAACAAAAAAACAAGAATAAGAAAACAAATAGGGTAAAAGAAAAATTCCAGAAAATAAAATTGAAATAGGAGAAATAAAGAAGGAATGAACCAAAGCAAAGCTAAAAATAGAAAACCTGAAGAAAAGACCTGGAAGCACAGATTCAAGCATAACCAACAGAATCCAAAGGACAGAAGAGATAATCTCTGGAGTGGAAGACTCAATAGTAAAAATAAATGCATCAGTTAAAGAAAACACTAAAACCAAAAATCTAATAGCTCAAACGGTCCAGAAAATCTAGAATACCATGAAAAGACCAAAATTGGGAATAATTGAAACCAAAAAAATAGAAGAACAACAGTTCAAAAGCACAGAAAATATATTCTACAAAATTTTAGAAAAAGAAATCCCCAACATAAAGAAGGAAATGCCCATAAAGATACAGGAAGCCTACAAAATACAAAAATAGACTAGACGCACAAAAAAATTCTGCTCAACATATAATAGTCAAGATCTAAACAGACCTATAATGCCAAAGGAAATTGAAGCTGTCATTAAATGTTTCCAAAATTAAAAAAAAACCAAACTCAGAGGGTTTCAGTGCAGAATTCTACCAGACATTCAAAGAAAAATTGATACCAATACTCCTCAAACTGTTCCATAGAGTCGAAAATGAAGGAATATTGCCAAACTCTCTTATGAGGCTATAATAGCCCTAATACCCAAGCCACTCAAAGATGCAATAGAAAAAGGCAATTACAGACAAATTTCCCTCATGAGCATTGATGCAAAAATTCTCAACAAAATTATGGCAAACCTAATACAACATATAAAGAGAGAGTGACTAGGATGGGTGGGAGGGGGAAGGGAGTTTGAACAAGTGGATACATGGAAAAAATACGAATGTATTCATAATAAAAAAGTAATTCACCAAGATCAAGTAGGCTTTATCCCAGAAATGAAGGGATGGTTCACCATACGAAAAACTGTAAATGTCATCCATCATATACACAAAATGAAAGAGAAATACATGATCATCTCCTTACATGCAGAAAAAGCCTTTGACAAAATCCAACACTTTTTATGATTAAAGTCCTGGAGAGATCAGGAATACAGTGAAAATACCTAAATAATATAAAGGCAATTTACAGAAAGCTGATGGCCAACATCAAGCTAAATGGAAAAAAACTCAAAGCAATCCCAAAAAAATTAGGAATTAGACAAAGATGTTCCTTCTCCCCTTTTCTTTTCAACATAGTTCTCAAAGTTTTAGCTAAAGTAATAAGAGAACAAAGGAGATTAAGAGGATACAAATTGGAAAAGAAGTGAAACTATCTCTATTTGCAGATGATAAGGTTGTATACATAAGTGGCCCCAAGAAATAAGCTGGTGTTGCCATCCTAACATCTAAAAAAATAAACTTGAAACTAAAATCAATCAAAAAAATCAGAGGCCGCCTTACACACTAAAGACAAAAGGGCTAAAAAAAAATAAGGGAAACATCAACTTTTATAATAGCTATAAATAGAATTAAATACCTTGCAGTAATTATAGCCAAAGAAGTAACAGATCTATATGACAAAAAAATTTAAATCACTGAAGAAATTGAAGAAGATATCAGTAAATGGAAAGATCTCCCATGATTCTGGATGGGGAGAATCAACATAGCAAATATAGCAATTCTACTAAAAGCAATCTTCAGATTCAATGTAATTCCCATCAAAATCCCAACACAATTTTTTACAGGCATCAGAAGAACAATACTCAATTTCATTTAGAATAACAGGAAAGCCAGGATTGCCAAAACAATTTTTCTCAACAAAAGAACCTCAAGAGACATCACCATTCCTGACTTCAAGTTATACTATAGAGCTACAGTAATAAAAACACCCTGGTACTCGCATAAAAAGAGAATTGTGGATCAATAGAGCCGAACTGAAGATCCAGCATTAACCCAAAAAACTATGAACACCTGATCTTTGACAAAGAGGCCAAAAAAATATTTGATGGAAAACAATAATATCTTTAACAAATGGCATTGCCATAGCTGGATTGTAGTTTGTAGAAAAATAAAAATAGATCAAAGCCTATCACCTTGCACCAAACAAGCTGTGGTACATTTACACAATGGAATACTACTCAACAGTAAGAAAAGATGATACTCTAAAATTTGCAGGCAAATGGATTGATATGAGAAATATCCTCCTGAGAGAGGTATCACAATCCCTGAAAGAGAAGTAGGGGATTTACTCATTCATTAGTGGACTTTAAAAAAATATAAAAAGAGACAGATGTCACTGTACTCAAGAACTCAAGGATAGAGCATAGCTAAATGACACATACCTTACTTCTGCATTGATGGCCTCTGGCAGAGGTGTGGGTAAGGAAAGATTTGTTGTCTTTAAGGGTCTGGCCACAGGGAGTTTAATTATGCTCCAGTAAGTAAATGAGCAGCATGAATGGGAGGTTTTGTTAATGGGGAGATGATAAGATTGGGCATGATTCTGAGAGATCTGATATCTGAGTTTGATCAGGTGCATGATGTAAAAACACCAAATAATAGACTCAATCCAGCTACCAAGGAAGAAGCATGTAGGAATACAGTTGAAGCACAGGACACAGGACACATGACCAAGTAGATTAATGGAAGTGGGTTGAACTAAGATGAAAGAGCTAGCTAGCAATGTGCCTGGGACTTAGACCAAGGAGGATAAAATTAACATATGTATCTGAGTCATTTATGTGGAGAAAAGTGGACATGGGCCGATTAGATCTCTGACTCCATGGAGTCAGAAACCTCTCAAAAGGGCCTACCTTCAAAAATGCATTTTAAAAATTATTCAGTATTACAAGTATATCAAAACATAAAAGATTAAATTTATAATTCATATAAAATCATTCACAAAAATGAAGATTTTTCTTTCCTGGGAGAATAAATACTGAATTTAAATTTAAATACTGAAATTAAATTTAAAATGAGTTCAAAGGGCTAAGAGAAGTTTTATATAAATTTACCAAAGCAACTTATGATTTATGTGCAAAAAATCAATAAAGGATATATTCAGATAAACAAATCAGAAATCAATTCTGAACCTTACCTGGTGTAAAATAATTTGGAATATGTAACTGGACTAAAGAAAATAAAAATTCTGATGAACAGTTTTAAGTGTGTGCAACACAGGAAGTGTTATAACTGATGTGATTATACAAAAAAATATCACATGAGATTTCAAAGAGTAACAACCCAGAGAAACTACGTAACAAAGAGGAAATTAAGAGAGGCGTATATGTATTCTCCTGGGAGGGGGAAAATTAGATCACCTGAGTAAATTGAATTATATGGGGAAGTGAGCAAGGAGATGTGGGAAGAGATCATAAGAGAATGAGATGATTTAGTAGAAGGAGCAACATAGTGGGAAAACCAAAGAAACCATGGAACTATACCTTCTAGTGGTTTTCAGCCCAAGTTGCACTTAACCTGATTTCTAATATAAACCCAGATCATCTGCCCACAATTGGCACTACCCACAATGAGATGATTCCTCCCACACAAAATATTAATGAAAAATATACAACATACAGAATTTTACAAAACTCACATCTAAGTGGATCAAAGACCTCAACATAAACCCAGGCACACTGAACTTGATAGAAAAGAAAGTGGGGAAATACATTCCAATGCATTGGCACTGGTGAACACTTCCTAAATATAACACCAGTGACACAAACACTAAGAACAACAATCAATAAATGAGATCTCCTGAAACTGAGGACACAATCAATAGGACAAAATGACAGCCTACAGAATGGGAAAAGATTTTCACCAACCATACAAGTGATAGAGAACTGATCTCTAAAATATGTAGAGAACTCAAGAAACGAAAGCCCAAAACCTTGAATAACCCAATCAAAAATGGGGTTAAGAACTAAAAAGGGAATTCTCAGAAGAATTACAAATGGCTGAAAGACACTTGAAAAAGTGTTCAACATCTTTAGCCATCAGAGGAATGCATATCAAAACAAGGCATTAGCTCAACTATGTTCATAGCAGCATTATTTGTAATAGCAAGAACCTAGAAACAACCAAGATGCCCCTCAATTGAAGAATGGATTAACAAACTGTGGTACATCTACACAATGGAGTACTACTCAGCAGTAAGAAAAAATGATATCCTCAAATTTGCAGGCAAATGGATGGATTTGGAGAATATCCTTCTGAGTCAAGTATCACAAACCCAAAAAGATAAGCAGGGGAGGCACTTACACATTAGTGGACTTTAAACAAGAAGCTAAGCATTCCCAAGCTACAAATCACAACCACTGAACAGCTTGGGATCGGAAACACCTTGGACCTTGGACTGGCACCCTGGAGCCCATTCCCTTCAGAGGAACACCTGACCCAGTCTTGATGTTGGGATGAGGAAAGCAGAGTCTCTGAGACTCCTGATGTCTGGACATCTTGTTTTGGAATCTTACTGGATCTTCCAGACATGTTGTAGATTTATATCAGAAAACAATGCTTGGACATAAGCTTAAGCCAATATAAAATCTTTATTAGCTGGTTTGAGACTATACTGGGTGCTCGAGATCCTAGTCTGGCACTGTGACTTTCTCAGGGTGAGACTGCAAGCAAAAAAAAATCTTATGGATTGACATATTTTAGTTAACAAGAACAGTAAGCCAAAAGCATAACTGTTGTAAATGGTTCTGTCCCAGACTTTCCAGGCTTGGACCAAAGGTTTAGATTCACTCGCAGCCCCACTTTGCTGCAAATAATCACACACAGACATATTAATTTTGTGCTGATCAACCTAAGACCCAGGCATATAACTTCCTAGGTCCTTCATCTTAATTCAACCCATCTTTTTCACCGGAGTGGGTCAGTACCTTTGCTCAGAGCAGCATTTTCTCTGCAGCTCCTGAAGCTCCAGTGACTCTCACATCTTGTTTGTCTCTGCTCTGAGATGTTCCTGAGTTTTCTTAGCCTGATAGCCCCACCCATACTTCCTGTTTGCCTGTGGTCAATCAACTTTTATTAAATCCATAGGAAGGACAAATATTTACATTACCAGCATAATCCCCCTACACAGAACTGTGGAAGACAAAAGCAAGTAAGTATAATTTGAGACATTCCCATAACTATGGACTTTTATCAATTAGGTCCTTGTTTTCATTTTTAAAAAGAAATGGTGTCTATATGCTGAGTTGCCTGGAGTGGATACTGAACTAAGCCATTTTGGGACCTTGGGAACTCCTGCCCTTGATGGGAAGGAGATAAGAAGATGGGGAGAAGAGAGAGTGACTGAGAGGGGTGGGAAATGGAACAGAGTTTGAACAAGGGGATACATGGATTAAAAAATGAGACTTAATTCATAATAAAAAAATGAAAAAAGAATAACACCTGACTATTCAGTTAAAAAATAAAAAGCAAGAAGGTCCTTGACAGATGTTAGAAGGACACTAAAAGAGCAGAGTCAGACATCAAAGAGACCACTTCCTAGGAGGAGACAGGAGACACACAAGCCTTCTTGCCACAACTGATAAGGAGCAGCCTAATCGTGAACCACTGGAGCCATGGGCATAAGCCAGTGCAAAAAAAATTCATATAATATTAAAAAGAAAAGCAAGGCAACTTCAGAAGAAACTGGTGGTTCAACAATTACAAGAACTGAAAAGGGAAATGAAAAGGAAACAGAAGGAAACAACAACAAAAACACCTTTATGAAGATTATTGAAGCCTTCAAAGAAGAAATAAAAAATTCCCTTAAAGAAATAGAAGACATAGTTGCACTGCAATGGCATTAGCCCAACTATGTTCATAGAAGCATTATTTGTAATAGCAAGAACCAGGAAACAACCTAGATGCCCCTCAACTGAAGGATGGATTAGCAAACTGTGGTACATCTACATAATGGAGTACTACTCAGCAGTAAGAAAAAATGATATCCTAAAATTTGCAGGCAAATGGATGGATTTGGAGAATATCCTCCTGAGTGAGTTATCACAAACCCAGAAAGATAAGCAGGGGATGTACTCACTCATTAGTGGACTCTAAACAACCAACAAACAAACAAGAAAAAAGCAAAACATGCCCAAGCTGCACAGTACAACCACTGAACAGCTTGGGATCAGAAACATCTTGGACTGACTCCTTGGATCCCACTTCTCCTAGAGGAACACCTGACTCAGACTTGAGGTTGTGGGGAGAAAACTGGATCTGCCAGGAGTGGAGGCTGACTAAAATATTGGGACAGCGGGACGTTGGGACTGCCTGCTGCCTGTCCAAGGATGGGATGGGGAGTTGTGGAGAAGAAAGAATGATCTGATGTGATGGGAGGGTAAGGGACCTTGAATAAGGATATGCAAGGATAGAAAATGTGACTTCTTTGTGAAGAAGAAGAAGAAGAAGAAGAAGAAGAAGAAGAAGAAGAAGAAGAAGAAGAAGAAGAAGAAAAGAATTATTGTAATCCCACTCTGTCAGAGTGTTCTTTCTTAGCCTAACTCTTAAGTCTTTTTTGAGTATATGTCCTTGAAAGTAGTTTTAATTCTGGTTGAGAAGCTGAAGATGATCTGCAACAGTTACAGCATAGCAGGTGTTGAGATCAAAGTTGCAGCACTGGGCCTTATATGAACCTGTGATGAGTGTTACTGGGTTTTATAGTGCTGCCACATTCAATGTTGGTTAAAATAGGGGGCAAGGAGAGTTTGGACAGCTCAGTACAAGGCATTCTCACCATATAGCAGTCCTAACAAATCAAGAATATTTCTTTTGTTTATAATAATAATAATAATTTTAAATAAATGTCATTGTTAGCTTTAAGGTTGAGATTTTTGTGTAGAAGGCTACAAGGAGAGTAAATATTTAAAACATTGAAGTATAAAAGTTTGGAAATGCATGTTTAACTAGTCTCTCAACTCTAAACAAGCATTGCTAAGCACTCCCCAAATCTGATATCTATTTAGAAATATATAATGCTTTAAGAATGGATAAATTAACAGCAAAACTATCCCTTCAGTGCACTTAAAGCATTCCTTCAAATATTTTGAAGTGATATCAAAATCCACTGGTCTATGAGGACTGGATGTCTGTCCTTTTGGAAGTCTGATTTTAGACCTATCACTGACTACTTAACGTTAAATCATCTCAAAGACTCTTCACAGCTGTTTAATTTATAGTTTGCTTACACCCTGATACACAGAATTGTCAAGCTCAGCACAATCTGTAACTTTTATACATGAATTATCATATTCGCTGCCAATCTTGGGCAAAATTGTGCAAAAGGTAAAGTTTATATTCCAGTATTCATTCTCCAATTTCAGGACTCCCCTCCAACATATGTCCCAACTTAGTGTAGTCTTCTTTTAATACTTTAATTTCCCCCACTTCAAGTTTTATTTCTGCAATGAACAGCTACATGAAAGTTATCCACTAAGGTACATCAAAGCTGCCTATGACTTTCTTCCCCAGGGAGTAAAATAACCCACTAGAAACCATAGTGGGATTTTAACTAATAATCCATTTTCAGGTGGCCACTACAGAAATTTAATCTTGATCCTTTACATTTCACGCCTGCAGCTCATTCCACTCAGTAGGAATTTTCAAATTAAGTGTAAACAGAACACTGTGAAAGGCAAGCTTAGTCTTCAAAAAAACATGGTCCAACCAATGGACAGCAGGGGTTTCAAGGCATCAAGACAGAATGTGCTTTTTAAATTTTTTTCTCAATAAGGCCAGCTTGAGGATGAAAAGCATCAAAAGCATCAAATATAAAGGAACAATTGCACAGTGGCACACAAAGATCCATGGACCTGTAAGCGTCTGGGAACAAAGCTGAGAGAGGCCAGGGCTCTAAGCAAGCCAGGAGCCTGGTGCTCTGGTCTGTTCTTCTGCAGTACCTGCATGACTCCTGCAGAGAGGTGGTGGCATGCTATTCTGTGATTTCATTCTTGCTGCCTTGTTCCAGTCCCCACTACTTTCCTCAGATCTGCATGTGTAGATTGTTTTACATTCTGAAGTGAAATAGACTGCAGAGCTGATCACCCAAACCTGGGGCCCATAAGCAGACACCAGCCAGGGAGGAGCCAGCACCTAAAGGGAAACCACCTGACATTCCAAACATTTCCTTCCAGGGACAAGGAAAGATAGTCTCCAGGTACACCTGCTGAGTTGTTGATACAAGGAAACAACCACTGCTAAATGTTGAAGCATTCCTAGAATTCAAAGCAGCCAATGAATTCACAATATGTAACCCTAGCCCGAGCATGGTTCAATCCTAGGAGTGTAACCCCAAAGTTCTGAAGACCCTAGAGCCCTCCTCCCAATAAAAACCCTTGACTCATGTGCTCAGGGTCTCATCCACTCCACCACTGTCTCGGAGGGGCAGAGTGACCCAAGCTAGCTTGACAATAAACAGACTCTTTGCTGTTGCATTGGACCGGTCTCTTGGTGGTCTTTTTGGGGATCTGACTCTGGGCATAATACCAAACAATGCACTTCAAATTTATTTCGAAGCACAAGATTTATAGTTACAGAAACCTCATGATGAAATTGGCTTTTGTGGTGCTTTGAAAGAAAACGATCCACCCTATTCTTATATATTTGAATACTGGTCACCAGTGAGTAGGACTGTGTGGGGAGTATTAGTGGGTGTGGCCTTGTTGGAGGAGGATTGTCACTGGAGATGGGCTTTCAGAATTCTAAAGTCCTCATCATTTCCAGTTAGCTCTCTGTCTTGTCCTGTGTCTCAAGATGTGAGCTCTCAGCCACAGCTGTAATGCTATGCCTCCCTGCTGAATGGAAAGTTTTATAGTCAGGCATATATCAGGCTGCAGCATGTAGAAATTTGGGCAACTGCTCATTTATGTATACACCACCAGGTCATTGTAGACCATTTTACAAAACACTTGTCTAAGTTTGTGCTAAATTAGCTAAAAAAATTCTGGAAACGGTCTGATGAGGAAAAATCTGTTGTCCTTTATTTTTAAATGCATTTGAGACTGAATGAAGTGAATTGGTTTGTTTATTATTATTAACTATTAACTAAATAACCATTATTCTAAACTACAATTTTAGGACTGGAAAGATAATTCAGCAGTTAAAAGCACTGGCTATTTTTCCTGATGAACCAGGTCGAGTCCCAACATTGACATCTGTAGCTTCAGTTTTAGATCTTCCTAAGTCATCTTTCTCGCCTCTGGGGGTGCTGAATGCACATGGTGCACAGGCATACATATAGGCAAGAAATTTACATGCATAAAATAAGAGCAAATTGCTTTTAAGTTTCCAGTATTATTTGATCTCAAACAGAAAGTTATGAAAAATACATTACTAATGAGTGATAAATTACCCTATAATTATAATTGAGAAGACAGAGGCTTTTAAAGCTTTTTACATACAAGACACTTAAGAAAGTAGTGTGTGGATGACACTAATGAAACTGGTCCTTTATTTTTTTTTTAAATCTGCCCCAATATCACAACACAGAAATTCTGTTTTTGTCATATATACACTAGAACCCCATTGCTCTTGAGTCTTTCCTGGTGGGCTATTCCAAAAAGGGTGAACTACAAACAGTAAATTATTCTACTGGGAGAGTTAAACAGCTCCTTCCTAGTCGTTCATCGATTCACAAAACTCTGTCCTCAACCCAGTGGCAAAATTGATCACTATCTCTTAGACATTCATATACTTATTGTTAAGTGTTGTGACAGCAGGCACAAAAGCAGCAGGACCTCAAGTCAGACAAAATTCTTGCATGAAGAGGGGAGGGCATGAAGCCACAGTTTAACTGAGGACTTACTGGCAATTGATAATTCCTGGTAGAGAAAGAGTCTATTTACTTTAAAATTATTGTCCCTAGTAGGTCAACCACATTCCAGTGAAATAGTACACATCAAATGAATATTCCTTGTAACAGCATCTTATTATTTGTATGTTTTTATTTTTACCACTTATAGTTTAAAATTAATATTTGTTCTGTGTTAATGGAATAAACTTGTACAATAATTGTCATTATGAAATTTTCTATGGGATAATCAGAAAATCCTGCAATTGGGTGAGATAGATAGATAAATAAAGAGTGAAGATGGGAGCAAGTATGTTGAGGTGCTAACAGTGGTGAGAATATTGGAAATGGTGAATGTAATGAAGAGGGATTAAGCTCCTCACCATCATCCAAGAAAGGACCACAATTCTTCTTGGATGACGCAGATAAGAAATGTAAAAGCAAAGGATAAGAGAGATCACAGGCTGTTCAATGATTAATTAAAAAGTAAAATCAGAATGACTAAATTCTGTATTTAGATCTCAGGTTTCTTGTGCTCTGGGTTAGTTTAGCTGGAGTTCCTGCAGAGCATTGCAGCTAGTTTGAATCTGCAGTGTTAGCACCTGGGTTTTGACCTACCTTTTGTGACTGCTACTTCTTGTGTCCACAACCTTCTGTTTAAAGTATGTAAATCTTGTCCAAGAGCTTCCTAAAGGGCAAAGCCTATGCAAAACTTGATTTTAGAAGAACCGGGAAGACTAAAAATTTCTGTGGCTGAGAATTGCTTTGGCCTTTGTCTCTTTTATAGAGCATAAGATAAGTGGTTAAGTCTTTTGCACAATTACAATCAGTCAGTTCACCAGAAGTAACTAAAAATCATCTTTTAGTGGCCCTGTTTCTGCAGAACCCATGTTTACTGAATACCTAACACAATAGGTTAGAAACCATAATATTTTCCCTAGTGCTTATAAATATGTGCATTCTTTTCTGCTATATACATCAGCCCCTTAAATAAATGTAATTACTAAAACTGTGACTTGCTGTTTCTCATATGTGTTCTGTACTTTAGCAAAGTACATAGGAATACTTATTATACAGGTGTTATGGTATAAATATGGAATGTTAAGACAGTCATGTGTTTGAATTCTTGGTCCCATGCAGGTGGAATTTTGGGGAAGTTATGGTATGTACACTAAGTGGAGTTTTCAGAATGGCCAGAAGTTGTTGACATCTTCTTTAGTCACCATTTTGTATTTTCAGATAGAGTCTCTCACTGAGTTGCACCATTCTGGCTACTGTGGCTGGCCAGGGAGCTGGGATCTACCAATCTCTTCCATCTGGCACTGGAATTGTAAACAGGTTCCACTGTGCCTATCTTTTTATGGGTGATAAGGATCTGAACTCCCGTTCTCATGATTGACCAAACACTTTAAATACCCTGATTCACCTTGCTAACTTCTGAAATGCCAATCTCTGTGCAGAAACTTATAGTAAGAAGAGAGAATGACCTAATGTGGTGGGAGGGGGAAGGGACCTTGAATAAGGATATACAAGGATAGAAAGTGTGACTTTTTTGTTCATAATAATAAAGTAAAAAAAAAGTTACACTTATATCAAAAGTAACACAATTGTTCATATAATAAAAAAGTTGAATGACCACAAATAAGACTCCTAGCAACAAAGGAGAGAATGCCTGAACTGGCTTTCTCCTGTAATCAGATTGGTGACTACCATAATGGTCATCATAGAACCTTTATTTAGTAACTGATAGAATCAGATGGAGAGATCCACAGCCAATCACTTGGCCAAGCTCAGAGGATCCTGATGAAGAGAGGGAGGAGGGTTTAGATGAGTAATGGAGGTCAAGGACATGACAGGGAACTCCACAAAGACAGCTGGCCTGAGTTCGTGGGTGTTCAAATACTCTGAACCAAGAGCTAGGGTGCCTGCATGGTAGCAACTGCTAAGGTCCTCTTCAGTTGTGTAGCTTGGTCTGTGCTGCCGCTGCCGGAGGGGTATGGGGCTACTAACAATAAGATCAGGACTTGTCTCTGGCAACTGAGCTGGATTCTGAAAACCTAGTTCCCATGCCTTGTTGCCTGGCCCAGACTTGATGCTGGGTGAGGAGCCTGAACCTGCCTCAACTTGATATGCCATGCTTTGTTGACTCCCATGGGAGGCCTGTCCCTTTCTGGATGAAGACTAAGGGGGAGTAGGGGGTAGATGATCAGTTGGTGGAGGGAATGAAAGGAGAGATGAGAAATTGTGGTTGGTAGGTAATATAAATTAAAAATATAATTTAAAAAATAATGTTACAGCACGAAGTAAAATTATCTTTATTGTCCAAAGCACTTTTCTACACAGACAATCCCAGAAGGAAACCTGGTAAGACCATTTCCCACAGACTTAAACGTACTTCACAGACCTAGCAGAGTATTCTTCATGTGTTAAAGAAAATTTGCCACTTATTTTATGCATTATCTATACATCAAGCTTGTTTATGTGACACTAGGTCTATTTAATTTTTCATGATATATGTCATACCTGAGATCAATAGAGTGAAGAAGGCAGGTGACCCTCTTGAGGTAAAACAGACTTTGTTATCCAGAGTTCAGCATTCAACCATCTGTAGAAATCCCAACTACCCTAAGTTACTCCCCTAAGAATCTTATGTCTTTCTCATTGAGTTACACATTGGTCTTTGTATAAACCTAAAGTTTGTAAAGAAATACAAACTATGTGCATCTGATAGAATGTTTGAATTTGGTCTAGAGTCTTGTTACAGTGCAGTCATGATTCATTAAAACCAAAGGACTAATGGTTGGAAAACATGTAGAAATTAGAGCAGAGGTAATTGTTTGCCACTTACTGGAAACATTAAAGGCAGCAATATAAGCATAAAATGTGGATGAGAGTGTATAAAATGACACAAAGGTACACACTAGGGTCAGGATGTTTTGGGTAGCTCTGGCCTCAGGAGAGGTTCTGGAGGAGAGTTTTGCCTTGTGGATGTGCTGCATCTGTTTCCTGTGCCTGTGAAGAATGTAAACCATGGTGCCGCTAGACCAGAGCATGAGCCCCGAACATGAAACTTCAGGGAGCAATACCAGCAGTATGTACAATAAATTTGTGATTCCATCCTGAAGCTCTGCAGGACAGTACCCAGAATCTCACTTCCATGTGATGTTTTTGAAATTCCATTTGCTGTGATTATACAGATGGAAAATTAAGTTTACCCACATATATAGGGCCAACAAAGAAAAATAGAGACACCAACATAGTGGGGGGGGTCTTTGTTTTAAGCTTCTTGTAGCTGGAGTTCACGGGCCTCATCTTGATAGCCTAATAGACACTGAGTATGTAGGTTGTCTCTATTGACACACCCCTAGCCACTTTGTACACATAAAGAACAGATATACTTGAAAACTCATGAAGGAAATATTTTACTCCAAATGCTGCCATGGGCTGTGGGATTCCTTTGGAAAGCATGATAAGGGAGTTAGCTATAGTCAGGTGCTGAATTATGACATCTGTGGTCTTGAACCTAAATCCAGTGACACATAGAGAAACATGATGATAAAGAAAAGAGAAATTTGCCAATATTCCAGGTACAGTCTGTACCACAAATAAGCTTCCTGCTAAAGTACGAGAGGCCATTGTGTCATGAAAATGTCTTGGCAATTTCTTTTTCCTGAGGTAAAATAACCACTGACAATGTGTAGCACTATGACTTGCATTTGTTTTTGTGGTTCTTTTGGAAATCTGGAGGCTTCAAGAGTCAGAAAACAATGTAAAGATAATCACATGATCTGCTCCAACCTTGAGACTGTGTTACCCTAGGTGAGGCAATGACAAGAGGACAAAGAGTCACATTTCATCTCTCTCTCTTTGTAACTTCAAAATTCTGGATTTAAATCCTGCTGTAAAGAAACAAAGGTCTTGAGTGTTTAAGTGTTTTCTATTAAAGGCAAAATTTTTAATTTTGTTTTAGACACCCCCTTTTCATACATATTTTTGTGGGGGGGGGGTTGTACAAGTGTGTGTGTGAGAGAGAGAGAGTGCATGTGTGTGTTTGTGTGTGTTTATATGTGTATGAGTGTATACATATATGCTACATGGTGTGTGTGAGTATCATGGGAGAATCTCAGGTGTTTGTCCTCATCTTCAAGACAGGATCTCTTGTTTGCTACTCTGCATGCTGGACTGGCTGTCCAATGAGCTTCTTTCTCATCTTTGGTCTTGCTAGCTATGATTACAGATGCATGCTACAGTGTCTGGCCTCAGGTTGGTTCTATGGATTCAAACTCAAATCACTTGCTTGCTTATCAAGAACTTTTACTCAGGAAGCCACTGCTCAACCTTCCCTTATACTTCAAATAAATGCTCCCAGATTATTTATAATACCTAAGGAAATTTAAATAGTTACATCTAAATGTATATGTTCACTATACTCTGTTATTTAAAGAATGATGGCAAGGAATATCAGTTTGGAGCAAATATTTTCAAAGTGTCTCTCATATGCAGTTGTTTGAACACATGAATGTGAACATTATGAGCTTTGAGAATGATTGTATGACAACTTTCAAATAAATTTTAATTTGCAAACTACACTGTCAAAGTGTTCACATTTACTATGTATACTACACCAACTGTTTGTGAATGGATTGATATTCAGAGTGAGATCTAGGGGCTAGAGAAATGCTTTACCAGTTGTCAGTGCTTCCTCTTCTTTCATAGACTCCAAGCTCAATTTCAAGCATTTTTGTTGGGCGGCACACAACCATCTGTAACTTCAACTCCAGAGGATCCAAGAGGACACCATCATCTGAACTCCACAGGAAACTGCACTCATATATACATACCCACACACATATACACTCACATATATTCATAATAAAAACAAATCTTTAAAAATTAACAAGTATATGGTCTTATAAAGAAACATTTTTTTTCTGTGTTTGTGTGTTGTATATGCATGTGCTACTATATGTATGTGGCTTTAGATGTGTGTGTGTCTGTCTGTGTGTGTCTGTATGTGTCTGTGTACAGTAGCAGTTTGGAGCATCTTTCTCTATTGTTCTGCACTATGGGTTGTTTAAATTTGAAATTTTACTTTTGTTTTCCTTTGTTCTGAGACAAGTTTTCTCACAGAATACAGTGCATTAGTTCAGCTAAAGTGGCTGGCCAATGAGCACCCAGTATTCTATCTCCTTTCTTAGACTGCTAGGATTGAGATTACAGGTATGCACTAAAACATCTGCCTTGCCCGTAAAAACTTATTATACCATTTCTTTTGATAAAGGGTTTTTTATTGTAGCCCTCACTTTCCTATTACTTGCTTTGTTAACCAGGCTGGACTTGAACTCAGAAATTCACCTGCTTCTGCTTCCTTGACACTGAAATTAAAGGCCTACTACACCTTTGTTTGGCTGGAAAAAAATCTTCAATAATGTATAGACCACTAGTCTAAAATGATATAATATAAAATTAAAACATATTAAATAAAGACCATCTTACTAAAATATTTGGAGTACACTGTCAAGGATCATAGCATGAAAGACATGTTTCCAGCACAAAGAAAATGACCATATCAAGGAAATGAATAAGAAAAAAATAAACATCAACTAGAAAATATGACAAAATAATCCAGTGCACAATTAATTCATAGGAAACCAAACACTAATGATAAATTTCAAAACAAAGGAAAACAACAGCAGAAGAGAAAACAGTGAGTTTTAAATATGCCAACCAGAAAGCGCAGTTAAGATAATAGAAGATAATAGAAGAGGCATGTAAAGGGAACAATAACTAAGCAAGATTATCCAATGTAAAATTATCAAAACACATACAACAGAAACGTTTGGCCAAGAGTGTAAGTCAGACTGGAGTAACAAGGAAAATAGCATAATTTGGTAAACTCATACCTGATATGACCTTTATAAAATTAGACTAATATAACTACACTGGTTAAGTTTAGTAATGGACAATAGTTATTGAAAATTTCTAGTACTGTTATCAAACATCAAGAATAAAAGTGAAATATATATCATTTTAATATATAATATAGGCAATTTATTTTATTTGTATTAATAATTAAATGTATGTTTAAATCATGGAACTACAGCCAGTCAGTTGGCAGCTGAGAATATTACTGAATAACACTGAGAATATTACACACTATCCTCCTTTATTTATTTTTTCCCTCCAAACCCTTTCCTTATCCTAATTACCCAGTGGCCACATTGTTGAAAAAAATGTCATCACTCTTCTAGTAACTACTAGTATCTATTTAGAATCTCAGGAAGCTATGTGGTATGCAGGTACCTCCTCTATCTATAATAAAATGTTGTAAGATTCCATCTTGTACAGGAATCCATGGCTACTGTCAGGATTATCATGATCATGTTTTATCTGGATGGTACCCCTTCCCCATTCTAATACTCTGAAATTGTTCACACATTTTCTTCTTTGAGGTATTCGGAGCCTTGGAAAAGATAACATAGATGTCCTATTTAGAGTTAAATATTCATGAGTCATTTGTTCTCAGGACTCACGACAAAGAATTAATCTCTGTGTTAACTGTGAACCTCAATAAAATGAAATTTTTCTGCCCTAGGAAAAGAGTGACTGTAGTCTACAGACATGAATATTATCATTTATAAGGACACTGGACAATATGCCAGGTTTTAGTTTTTATTCTTCTCTTTCATTTTTTTTATTTCTTTATTTTCCAATACACACATCTGCTCTCCCTCTGTCCCTTCCTTTCAGTCCTCTCTGTCTCCCTCCCACCCCATCCCCACATCCAATCCCCAGAAAGGGCAAGAACTTCCAAGGTGAATCAGGTTGGTCTGGCATATTCAGTGGTGGTAAGCCTGAGTACCCCCTCCATTATCAAGGCTGAGTAAGGTGTTTCTCTGTAAGAAATGGTTCCAGAAAGGCAGGGTTAGTTTCATGCCTAGGGAGAGAAACACACACACACACACACACACACACACACACACACACACACACACTACCAGATATCACACAAAAGTTTATTTCAGAAAGTTAGAGTGGCAGATAACCAGAGAAGAGCAAGGGAAGAGAAAAAGAAAGAGAGAGAGAAGGCAAACTCCCATGTGGCATTTATTTTAAGAGAAATGGTGGGCATAAATCTATGTAGCCACACCTAGTGGTGTGCCCTCCATATTTCACACCATGTTGGCTTTACCACATGGCTGCTACATGTCAGGAATTTTTATTTCACCCATCACCATGTTTGGTCCATCATATGGAATGGTAGGAATACTTATAGCCAGTTGATGAACCAAAAATAAACTCTGGTCCTACTGCAATGGATTTCCTTCTTATTTTTCTTTTTTTCCTGAATACTTTATTATTATTATTATTATTATTATTATTATTATTATTATTGTTGTTGTTGTTGTTGTTGTTATTATTATTATTATGAACAAAGAAGTCACACTTTTTATCCTTGTATATCCTTATTCAAGGTCCCTTCCCCTTCCCACCACATCAGGTCATTATTTCTTCTCCACAAATCCCCATCCCCTCCCTGGGCAGGCAGTAGGCAGTCCCCAGGTCGAACTGAGTTCAGTCTCGACTCCTGACAGATCCAGTTTTCTCCCCTCTCCCTCAAGAGTGAGTCAGATGTTCTTCTAGAGGGAGTGAGATCCAGGAGTCAGTCCAGGGTGTTTCTGATCCCAAGCTGTTCAGTGATTATGGTTTGCAGCTTGGGCATCATTGGCTTTGTTCTTGTTTGTTTGTTCGTTTGTTAGTTTGTTTGTTTGTTTAGAGTGCACTAATGAGTGAGTACATCCCCTGGTTACCTATCTGAGTTTGTGATACCTCGCTCAGGAGGATATTCGCCAAGTCGATTCATTTGTCTGCAAATTTTAGGATATCATTTTTTCTTACTGCTAAGAAGTACTCCATGGTGTAGATGTACCACAGTTTGTTAATCTATTCTTCAGTTGAGGGACATCTAGGTTGTTTCCAGGTTCTTGCTATTACAAATAATGCTGCTATGAACATAGTTGAGCTAATGCTTTTGGAGTATGACTGTGCATCTTTAGAGTATACACCCAGAAGTGGTATTGCTGGGTCCTTGGGGAGATTGAGTGTCAATTTTCTGAAAAGCCACCATACTGCATTCCAAAGTGGCTGAACAACCTTACACTCCCACCAACAAGGGAGGAGTGTTCCCCTTTCTCTGCATCCTCTCCAACATAGGCTGTCATCTGTGCCTTTTATCTTAGCCAATCTAACAGGAGTTAGGAGGTATCTAAAAGTTGTTTTGATTTGCATTTCTCCGATGGCCAAAGATGATTAGCACTTTTTCAGGTGCCTTTCAGCCATTCCTAATTCCTCTGCTGAGAATTCCCTTTTTAGATCTGAACCTCATTTTTTGATTGGGTTATTCCAGGTCTTGGGCTCTAGATCCTTGAGTTCTTTATATATCTTAGAGATCAGTCCTCTATCACTTGTAGGGTTGGTGAACATCTTTTCCCATTCTGTAGGCTGGCGTTTTGTCCTATTGACAGTGTCCTTGGCTTTGCAGAAGCTTCCCAGCTTCAGGAGATTCCACTTATTGATTGTTGGTCTTAGTGCCTGTGCCACTGGTGTTATATTTAGGAAGTGGACACCTGTGCCAATTTGTACAAGTGTATTTCCCACTTTCTTTTCTAACAAGTTTAAAGTGGCTGGGTTTTTGTTGAGGTCTTTGATCCACTTGGATTTGAGTTTTGTGCAGGGTGACAGTCTCGGATCTATTTGCATTTTTCTACACACTTCCATCGAACTATGCCAACACCATTTGTTAAATATACTATCTTTTTTCCATTAAATGTTTTGGGCCTCTTTGTCAAAGATCAGGTGTTCATAGGTTTCTGGGTTAATGTCTGGATCTTCAATTCTATTCCTTTGATCCACAAGTTTGGTTTTATGCTAGTACCAGGCTGTTTTGATTACTGTAGCTCTATAGTATAACTTGAAGTCAGGGATGATGATACCTAATGAGGTTCTTTGTTGAGTAAAATTGTTTTGGCAATCCTGGCTTTCCTGTTATTTCATATGAAATTGAGTATCATTCTTTCAAAGTCCAGAAAATATTGTGTTGGGATTTTGATGGGCAGTGCATTGAATCTGTAGATTGCCTTTGGTAGGATTAACATTTTTACTATGTTGATCCTACCTATCCAGGAACATGGGAGAGCTTTCCATAATCTGACATCCTCTTCAATTTATTTCCTCAGTAATTTAAAATTTTTGTCAAATAGCTCTGTGACTTCTTTGGTTATAGTTACTCCAAGGTATTTCATACTATTTGCAGCTATTATAAAAGGTGATGTTTCCCTTATTTCTTTTTCAGCTCTTCTATCTTTAGTGCATAGAAGCATAGAAGGGCTACTGAATTCTTTGAGTTATTCTTGTATCCTGCTACATTGCTGAAGGTGTTTATCAGCCATAGCAGTTCCTTGGAAGAATTTTGTGGGTCACTTCTATATACAATCATATCATCTACAAATAGAAATAGTTTCACTTCTTCTTTTCCAATTTGTATCTCCTTAATCTCTTTTCATTCCCTTATTGCTTTAGCTAAAACTTTGAGAATTATATTGAATAGATAAGGAGAGAGAGGACATCCTTGTCTAGTTCCTCATTTTACTGGGATTGCTTTGTGTTTTTCTCCATTAAGTTTAATATTGGCTGTTGACTTCTTGTAAATGCCTTTATTATATTTATGTATTCTCCCTGTATTCCTGATCTCTCCAGGGCTTTAATCATAAAGGAGTGTTGGATTTTGTCAAAGGCTTTTTCAGCATCTAAGGATATGATCATGTGGTTTTGTTCCTTTAGTTTGTTAATATGATGGATAACATTTACAGTTTTTCGTATGTTGAACCAGCCCTGCATTTCTGGGATGAAGCCTACTTGGTCATGGTGGATGATATCTTTTATACATTGTTGCATACTGTTTGCTAAAATTTTGTTGAGAATTTTTGCATCAATATTCATGAGGGAAATTGGTTTGTAATTCTTCTTTGTTGTGTCTTTGAGTGGCTTGGGTATCAGGGTAATTGTGGCCTCATAAAAGGAATTTTGCAATATTCCTTCAGTTTCTACTGTGTGAAATAGTTTGAGGAGTAACGGTAGAAATTCTTTGAATGTCTGGTAGAATTCGGGACTAAAACCATCTGGACCAGGGCTTTTATTTTTGGGGAGGTTTTTAATAACAGCTTCAATTGCTTTAAGGGTTATAGGCCTGTTTAGGCAATTAATGTGATCTTCATTTAATTTTCGTAGATGATACCAGTCCAGAAAGCTGTCCATTTCTTCTAGGTTTTCCTTTTTTGTGGAATATAGATTTTCAAAATATGATCTGATAATTCTTTGTATTTCCTGGGGATCTGTTGTAATGGCCCCCTTTTCATTTCTGATTTTGTTGATTTGAACTCTCTCTCTCTCTGTTTTTTGATTAGTTTGCTAAGGGCTTGTCTATCTTTTTTTTTTTCCTTCTTTATTTTGTATTTATCAAAAAAACAGTAAAAAGAATTTAAAAATGCCGAAGAGTTAACAATAACTATACAGAGGATAATAATCATAAGCATGGCTTATCAAGGGTGGAAATGCAAATAAGATTACTACACATATATTTTCTTTGTGTTCAGCTTTCCCTCTGAACTTTTTTTTCCATTCCTGTATATCCTTATTGAAAGTCTCTTCCCCCTCCCAACACATCTGATCATTTTTCTTCTCTGCAACTCCCCATTCCCTCCCTGGGCAGGGAGCAGACAGTCCTATGGTCACACAGGCCCAATAATGCTTGGATCAGTCTTCACTCGCGGCCAAATCCAGTTTTGTCCCCCCTCCCTCAAGAGTGAGCCAGGTGTTCCTATAGATGGACTGGGGTTTGAAGGGTCAGTCCAGTGTGTCTATCTTGTTAACTTTCTCAAAGAATGAACTCTTAGATTCATTGATTCTTTGTGTTGTTTTTTTTTTTGTTTCAATTGTATTGATTTCAGCTCTAAGTTTGATTATTTCCTGCCATCTACTCCTTCTAGGTGAGTGTGCTTCTAATTGTTCTAAGGCTTTCAGCTGAGCTATTAGGTCTCTAGTGTGGGATTTCTCTAGGTTTTTTATGTAGGCATCTAGCACTATGAATTTTCCTCTTAAGATTGCTTTCATTGTGTCCCACAAGGTTGGGTACATTGTGGATTCATTTTCATTAAATTATAGGAAGATTTTGATTTCTTTCTTAATTTCTTCCTTGACCCAGAGTTGGCTCAGCTGAGTGATGTTTAGTTTCCATGAGTTGGTAGTCTTTCTTTGGGTTTTGATGTTGTTGAACTCTAACTTTAGGCCCTGGTGGTACGATATGTTACAAGAGATTATTTTCATTTTTTTGTATCTGTTGATATTTGCTTTATGACCAATTATGTGGTCAATTTTGGAGAACGTTCCATGAGGAGCTGAGAAATATGTATATTCCTTTGCATTTGGGTGGAAGCTTCTGTAGATATCAATTAAATCCATTTGCATCATAACCTCTTTAAGACTCCTTATTTCTCTGTTGAGTCTCTGTCTAGTTGGCCTATCCAGGGTTCAAAGTGGGATATTGAAGTCTCCCCCTATTAGGGTGTGAGAATTGATGTGGGAGTTGAGCTTTAGCAGTATTTCTTTTACATAAGTAGGTGCCCTTATATTAGGGATGTAAATATTTAGGATTGAAATCTCCTCTTGACCAATTTTTCCTGTGATGAATAAGTAATAACCATCTTGGTCTCTTTTAATTGCTTTTAGCTTAAGGTCTACTTTGTTAGATATTAGGATGGCAACCCCCACTTGTTTCTTAGGACCATTTTACAGGAAAATCTAATCCCAACCCTTTACTTTACGCCTGTGTCTGTCCGTGCGGTTAAGGTGTGTTTCTTGTAGGCAACAGAGGATGCCTTCTGTTGTTGTATCTATCTTGTTAGTGTGTGATGTTTTATAGTAGAATTGAGTCCATTGATATTAAGGGAAATTAGTGACCATTGATTGATTTTTCCTGCCATTTTTGGTGGTAACTTGTTTGTATTTCCTTTCCCTGGAGTATTCTGGGGAATTATTGATTGTTTGTGGTTTCATGGGTGTATCTGGGGTCCTTAGATTGGGGTTTTCCCTCTAATGTTCTCTGTAGTGCTGGATTGGTAGATAGACATTGTTTCAGTCAGACTTTGTCATGAAATATCTTGTTTGCTCCATCTATGGTGATTGATAATTTTGCAGGGTATAGTGTTCTAGTTTGGCAGCCATGCTCTTTTAGCATCTGTATAACTTCTGTCCAAGCCCTTCTAGCTTTCATCATTTCCATTGAATAGTCAGGTGTTATTCTGATGGGGCTGCCTTTATATGTAAGTTTGCCCTTTTCGTTTGCAGCTCTTAAAATTTTTTCTTTGTTCTGTATGTTTTGTGGCTTGATTGTAATGTGGCATGCTGACTTTTTGGAAGGGGTCATATCTATTTGGTGTTCTGTAAGCTTCTTGTATCTTTATAGGCATTTCCTTCTTCAGGTTAGGGGAAGCTTTCTTCTATGATTTTATTGAAAACATTATTTGTGCCTTTGAGCTGGTATTCTTCACCTTCTTCTATTCCTAGTATTCTCAAATTAGGTCCATTCATGGTGTCCCAGATTTCCTGAATGTTTTGAGTTATGGCTTTTCTAGTTTTAATATTTTCTTTGACTGATTATCTATTTGAGCTACTGAGTCTTCCACTTCAGAAATTCTATCTTCCATCTCTTGAACTCTGTTTGTTATGCTTGTATCTGTGGTTTCAGCTTTTTTCTTCAGGTTTCCTATTTCCATCTTTGCCTCATTTTGTGCCTTTTTTATTGCTTCTATTTTAGCTTTTAGTTCCTGGCATGTTTCTTTTGGTGTCGCTTCCTTCTGTTTCCTCTTCATTGCTCAGTTCAGATCTTGTATTTGTAGGATCGCCACTTTCTTCTAAAGTTACCTTGTTGTTCTTTATATTATTATGTAAATTTTTGCACTGGCATTTGCCCATGGCTTCAGTGGTTCACATTTAGGTGGCTCCTGGTCAGTTGTGGCACTCGGGCTTGTGTGTCTCCTGTCACCTCTGAGGAAAAGGTCTGATCAATCTCTACCTCTGCTCTGGGCAGGGGACTAAATTTCAAGTCTTTAATCTTTCTCTGTTTGAATAGTTGGAGGTGGTGTGGCCGTGCAAATTCCCTCAGCTGCAGCTTGGAGAACCGTGGCAGTCAGAATTTATCTCTGTTTGCTACAGAGTGTGTGGTGACATGCTCTGCAGACAGCACCCGGTCTGCAATGGGTTTCATAAACAGCCCATGCTATTTGACTGTCATCTACAGTCAGAGTTTAGTTCCTTTCTATAAAGATTTATCAGCTGTCATTTAATAGTCAGTGAGCTCTCAATACCTCATGTCAGACATCTATGTGAGTCTCCTCCTCATGATCCTGATCCTCTTGCTCATATATTCTCTTCTCCCTCTCTTCAGCTGAAGCAGAAACTCGACCTGGTGCTCAGATATGGATCATCTCTGCTTCTTCCTCGACCAGTTGCTGGGTGAAGGTTCTATAATATCAATTAGGGGATTATTTATTTGATTATAGAAAAGATCTGTTTAGGTACCATTTTTACTATTGCTTGGATTCCCAGCCAGGGTCATCTTGTAGATTCTTGAGTGTTTCCCTGGCACCTGGTTTATCTCTAACACCACAATGTCTCCCTCTATCAAGATATCTGTATACTTGTTCTTGATCTTTGATGCTGCCCCTTTATTCTCCCATGATTGGTTCACACCTTTCCTTCTTCCCCCCATATGATCAAATTTACTCAGAAGATCTTCTCTATTTCCCCTTCTCATGGGGATCCATGATGTCTCTCTTGAGGTTCTCCTGTTACTTGATGAGTTGTCGATTGTAGCCTCATTATCCTAAGCTGTGGTAATCTATTATATATTTGATAAAACCTGACTGCAATATCAGAGAACAGATCCAACCACAGTCAGTCTTGGATGGTCAGAGAGCGATAACTCATGCCTTTAATCCCAACACAAGGAGAGAATAGAAGTGGTGAATTATGCCTTTATTTCCATGAATCCAGAGACAGAGATCTTTCTGTATTTCTATGAGTTCAAGGCCTAACTACCAAATAGTAGTAGCTCACATCTTTACTATTAACCTGAGTGTGAAACAACTGGGCAAGGAAGGTACTTAAGGCAGGAGTAGAAAGTCAGATTAGTCAGTAGAAGCAAGGAGCAAGACTGAAGAAGCTGGATGATAGTTGAGTGAGATTTGGTTGTGGTTCATTTCTCATCTCTGATACTCAGGGATGGGAATGTTCTCTGTATGCTGTAAATAAAGGAACTGTTTGGAGCCTGTGTGGTGTACCATAGAATTAGGTGGAGAAATCAGGAAAGAGAGGTAAAAGTGGGGCAGAGTTGGACAAACTTGATCCAGCCAAAAATGAAGAAGCATGTAGGACCCAGGTAAAAAAGGAGCCACAAGCCATGTAACTATGTAGGTTAATGGAACTGAGTTGAATTAAGATAAAAGAGTTAGCTAGCAATGTGCCTGAGACATATGCCATACAAGATGAAATTAATATAAGTTTCTGAGTCATTTTAATGGGGGGAAAGCAGCAGCAGGCAGGTCAGACTCCTGGCCCATACAGGACAGAAACCTTTTACAAGTGATGGTGTCACAACATGGGGTGCAAGCACATGCGTAAAGCCTGGAAAAGCATGAATAGCATTCTCGAGCACAGAAACAGAGCCAAAAGTGGCTTTAGGAATTGTACATCTGAATTGCATTTGTACAAAGATGCCTCAGTGTTCAGGCTTCAATTTAGAAATGGCAGTTCTGCAAGAGGCCACTTAAACCCAGGCTGATTCCCAGAATTCTCACAGAAGACTCAATGTAAGTCACAAGCTGTATGTGATTGATTTAAGGTTTCTGTTTATATTTAACAAAAGGAAAACAGAGTCAAAGAATTTTTGGTAGCAGCATTTCCTTGGATCTGCTCTATAAGCACCTACACCATGTTGAAAAGTCATGAAAAAGGGCAGAGTCAGCAATCATAACAGTGCTAACATTTAAAAACTTTTCTTGCTGGAAAGTTATTTGAGGATTCATAATAAACATATTCAGATGTAGAAAAACCTTTAAGCAGATTAAAATGTGTGTGAAAAAATACATCAACTTGGGAGGGAAAGAAAAGGAGTAAAGTATAAGCACTGAAAAAACAGACATAGACCAATACTGGTCATATACCCTAAAGATGCACATTCACACTCCAAAATCATTAGCTCAACTATGTTCATAGTACAATTATTCTTAATAGCAAGAACCTGGAAAAAACCCAAATGCCCCTCAACTGCAGAATGGATTAACAAAGTGTGGTATATCTACACAATGGAGTACTACTCAGCAGTAAGAAAAAAGGTATCCTAAAATTTGCAGACAAATGGACGGATTTGGAGAATATCCTCCTGAGTGAAGTATCAGAGGCCCAGAAAGATAAGCAGGGGATGTATTCACTCATTAGTGGACTTTAAACAAAAAGTAAAGCATGTCCAAGGTGCAAACCGCAACCAATGAACAGCTTGGGATCCAAAGCACCTTGGACCTTGGACCAGCACCTTAGAACCTATTTCCTCCAAAGGAACACTTGACCCAGTCTTGATACTGGCATGAGGAAAGTGGATCTGCCTGGAGTAGAAGCTCAACTAAGCCACCTTGGTACCTTGTTACCTCCTGCCCTTGTTGGGGAGGAGATAAAGTGATGGGGTTGGCAAAGAGTGACTGGGAGGAGGGGGAGGGAGGGAGTTGGAACAAGGGGGTACATAGATAAAAAATATGACTTTATTACTAATAAAAAAGAGAAATAGAGGAATAAAATGTAAAAGGCCACATAAAGATGGCAAATACGCAAAAAGTTTGAATTATGGTCATTATTTTGTTTACTTCTAATTTTTTTAAACTATTTCACACAGTAGAAACTGAAGGAATATTGCCAAATATTTTTATGAGGCCAAAATTACCCTAATACCCAAGCCACTCAAAGACAAAACAAAGAAGGAGAACTACAGACCAATCTCCCTCATGAATATTGATGCTAAAATTCTCAACAAAGTTTTAGCAAACTGTATACAACAATGTATAAAAAATATCTTCCACCATGACCAAGTAGGCTTCATCCCAGAAATGCAGGGCTGGTTTAACATACGAAAAACCGTAAGCATTATCCGTCATGTAATTTTTTAACTTTAAATGAGCTAACTGCAGAAAGACAGTTAAAAAAAATATGTATTGTAAAGGTATCTTGACTTTGATATTTGAGTATGAGGATATGTTGCTTTGGAAAAGAGTTTCTGCTTTTGTCTCCACAGAAGATAAAACCCTGTAGATTGTTTTTAGACAACTATGGTTTTGTCTGACAAGAACACCTGAAAATTCTCTGATAAAAAGACCAGCTTCCAGAATGTCAATTAAAATAATTTAAAGTCTTAGGACACCATGAGATGCCAAATGCCCCTTAGTCATCAGGAAGCAGGAAAAGAAAGAAATATATGCACATATTCCACAAATATTGTTTATTAATGTTTGTTTTCACCAAAAATGATTAATGGTCATAGTCAATCTTTTTATATAAAAAAGCAGGAGAGAGACTCTACTTCGGTGTGAAGCACTGCCTGCCCAGAACACAGCTGAGAATTTAGCAATGAGGAACAGTTGGGTCCCTTGGTCCTGGGCACATGCCACAGAGATAAGAAACTCGGTCTCAGTGGGGAACAAAGTCTGCATGGAACATGACTGTCATAATAGCATCAAGGAAGCAGAGGAGTTCCTAAAAGCTCAGCTGAGAGGTCACAGATGGCTTCTTGGCTTCAGTGCAGAGCCCAGCCTATCCAGTATATGGCTGGTGTAATAGCAGTGGGAAAACAGCAAAGTCCCAGGGCACAGAGCTGAGTGGTGAGAGGTCAAGAGGTGATGACTGGCATCATAACACTGCAACCACAGAAGATCAGCAGTCCCTCTGAACACACAACTGATTAAGATCCCACAGGGAGGCACCCAAACCACCCCTCCAGGGTGTCACTCTCCAGTACCAGGGTCAATCCCTAGAGTCTGATCTCACCTCTCCCTAGCAAACAGGACTAGGGTTTGGCTGTGAGAAGCTCCTCCAGGCACACCTAAAAGAGAGAACCTTGGATGGCTGACCCCACCTACAACTACATCAGCAGAGAAGGACTGAGGACTTTAAAATTCAGATACTGTCCACAGGTGAGCAGGTTGTGGCACCCAGACCACCCTTCTAAAGAGTTGTTCTCCAGGACCAGGGTCAATCCCTAAAATCTGATCTCAGCTCTCCCTAGCAGACAGGACAAGGGTTTGGCTGTGAGGGGCCCCTCCAGCCACATGTAAAAGAGGGGACCTTGAAGAGGTTACCCCACCTTCAACTGCATCAGAAGAAAAGGATTGAGGATTTGAAATTCAGACACCTGAACAGAACAGAGTCTGAGATGGAGCAGACAACTTGCTCAGAAACACAAGGTGACACACAAGTACTCTTGCCACAACTGACTAGGAGCTGCTTAATCATTAACCACTGAAACCATGGGCAGATACCAGAGCAAAAATACATACAAATACATATAAAGAACAACAAAGAAACACCAGAAGAAACTGGTGGTTCTAAAACTACAAGACCTGAACAGAGCAAAGAAGAAGAAACAGAAGAAAACAACACCAAGAGCAATATTATGAAGATTATTAAAGCCATTAAAGGAGATATAAAATATTCCCTAAAAGAAATAGAAGAAAATACAAATGAAAAATGGGAAGAGATGAATGAACCCTTGAAACAAAACCAAGAATAGGAAAACCAAAAAATGAAAGAAACATTCCAGGAACTAAAAAGTAATATAGAAGCAATAAGAAAGACACAAAAAAGAGGCAAAGGTGGAAAAAGAAAATCTGAAGAAAAGAGATTGAAATACAGATACAAGCATAACAAACAGAATCCAAGAGATGGAAGACAGAATCTCTGGAGTGGAAGACTCAGTAGTGGAAATGGATACATAAGTCAAAGAAAATACTAAAAGAAAAAAAGACATAATACAAAATGTTCAGGAAATAAAGGAAACCATGAAAAGAACTAACCTGAGAATGAAAGGAATAGAAGACAGAGAAGAATAACAACTCAGAGTCACAGATAATGTATTCAATAAAATTATAGAGAAAACTCTCCCAACCAGAAGGAAATGCCTATAAAGATACAAGAAGCTTACAGAAGACAAAAAAGATATGACCCCAAAAAGAAGTCTGTTCACCACATAATAATCAAGCCATAAAACATACAAAACAAAAAAAATTAGAAGAGGTGCAAAAGAAAAGGGCCAACTTACCTATAAATGCAGACCCATCAGAATAAACCCTGACTATTCAATGGAAATGAAGAAAGAAAGAAAGAAAGAAAGAAAGAAAGAAAGAAAGAAAGAAAGAAAGAAAGAAGGACTTGATCAGAAGTTACACAGGCACTAAAAGAGCATGACTGCCAACCTGCACTACTATACCCAGGAAAATTTGTCAATCACCATAGATGGAGTAAACAAGGTATTTCATGACAAAGTCAAACTGAAACAATACCTATCTACCAATCTGGCCCTCAAGAAAGCATTAGAGGAAAAACTCCAACCTAAGGATCAGAGAAATACTCATGAAACCACAAAAAATAGATAATCCCAAGGATAATAGCCCAGAGAAAGGAATTACATACTCTGTTAATTCAAAAATAACAGGAAATATAAATCAGTGGATACTAATATCCCTTAATATTAATGGACTCAACTCATCTATAAAAAGATACATACTAATAAGATGGATACAAAAAGAGAAGTCATCCTTCTGCTGCATACAAGAAATGCACCTCAACCACAAAAGCAGAAACAGGCTCAAAGTAAAGAGTTGGGAAAAGATTTTCCAATCAAATGGTCTTAAGAAACAAGCTGGGGTTGTCATGCTAATATCTAACAAAGTAGACTTTCAACTAAAAGCAATTAAAGGTGACCAAGATGGTCATTACTTATTCATTGCTAGAAAAATTGGTCAAGATGACATTTCAATCCTGAATATTTATGCCCCTAATATAAAGGCACCAACCTATGTAAAAGAAACACTGCTAAAGCTCAAATCCCACATCAATTCTCATACCCTAATAGTGGGAGACTTTAATACCTCACTTTCGACCCTGGATTAGTCAACCAGACAGAGACTCAACAGAGAAATAAAAAAAGGCTATGATGCAAAGGAATTTAATAGATATTTACAAAAGCTTCCACCAAAATGCAAAGGAATATACATATTGCTAAGCTCCTCATGGAAAATTCACTAAAATTGACCACATAATTGGTCACAAAGCAAATATCAACAGATACAAAAAAATAGAAATACTCCCTTGTGAGCTTGCTTGGCCACCCGCCTCCAACTACTCAAACAGAGAAGGACTGAGGACTTGAAATTCAGTCCCCTACCAGCAGAGTTAGAGACTGAGCAGACCCCTTGTTCAAAGGTGACAGGAAACACACAAGCCCACTTGCCACAACTGACAAGGAGTCACCTAATTGTTAACCACTGAAGCCATGGGCAGATACCAGTGCAAAAATATATATAATAATTTAAAGAACAACAAGGTAATGCCAGAAGAAGGTGGCAGTCCTACAACAACAAGATCTGAACTGAGCAAGGAAGAGGGAACAGAAGCAAGCACCACCAAAAATAACTATATGATGATCATTGAAGCTCTCAAATGCAATATAAAAAATTCCTTTAAAAAAAATAGAACAAAATACTAACAAAAAATTGGAGGAGACAAACAAATCCTTGAAAGAAAACCAAGAAAAGGTAAACCAAAAAATGAAAGAAATCCCAGGAACTAAAAACTAACAACTAGAAGCAATAAAAAAGGCACAAAATGAGGCAAAGATGGAAATAAAACCTGAAGAAAAAAGCTGGAAACACAGATACGAGCATAAACAACAGAGTTCAAGAGATGGAAGCTACAATCTCTGAAGTGGATGACTCAGTACCTGAAATAGATGTATCAGTCAAAGAAAATACTAAAACCAAAAAAACCATAACACAAAATGTTCAGGAAATCTTGGAAACCATGAAAAGACCTAACTTGAGAATAATAGGTTTAGAAGAAGGAAAAAAATACCAGATCAAAGGCACAGATACTGTTTTCAATAAAATCATAGAAGAAAACTTTCCTAACTTTAAGAAGAAAATGCCTATGAAGATACAAGAAGCTTACAGAACACCAAATAGATATGACCCCAAAAGGCAGCACGCAACATAATAATCAAGCCACAAAACATAAAGAACAAAGAAAAATTTTAAGCGCTGCAAAAGAAAAGGACCAACTTACCTATAAAGGCAGCCCCATCAGAGTAACACCTGACTATTCAATGGAAATGATGAAAGCTAGAAGGGCTTGGTCAGAAGTTATACAGATGCTAAAAGAGCATGGCTGCCAAACTAGAATACTATACTCTGCAAAATTATCAATCACCATAGATGGAGTAAGCAAGATATTTCATGACAAAGATAGACTGAAACAATATCTATCTACCAATCCAGCACTACAGAAAGTATTAGAGGGAAAACTCCAACCTAAGGACTGCAGATACATGCATGAAACCACAATCAATAACCCCACAAAAGAATACTCCAGAGAAAGGAAATATAAACAAGTTACCACCAAAAATAGCAGAAAATATCAATCAATGGTTGCTAACATACCTTAATATTAATGGACTCAACCCTCCTAGAAACCTTTAATAACCCAATCAAAAACTGGGGTTCAGATCTATAAAGGGAATTTTCAGCAGAAGAATTACAAATGCCTGAAAGGCACTTGAAAAAGTGCTCATCATCTTTAGCCATCAGAGAAATCCAAATTAAAACAACTTGGAGATACCACCTGACACCTGTTACATTGGCTAAGAAAAAAGACACAGAGGACAGCCTATGCTGGAGAGGATGTGGAGCAAGGGGAACACTCCTCCTTTGTTGGTGAGAGTGTAAGCTTGTTCAGCCACTTTGGAATGCAGTATGGCAGTTTCTCAGAAAACTGAGAAACAATCTCCCCAAGGACCCAGCAATACCACTTCTGGATGTATACCCTAAAGATGCACAGTCACACTCCAAAGGCATTTGTTGTAGTAAGTTTTCCCTGGGCTGTTTGGAGACTGACTAACTCCACCCTTTCCTACCTGCCTGCCCTCTGATTCTCCACCCACTTCTATGGTGCTGTGCATAGGCCAAATCAGTTTCTTTATTTACATCATACAAACAACATTTCCACCACATTTCCTCTTTTCTGTCTAATTAAAAAAGACGGCTTCAATTTCCATATAGCAAAATTACATACAGAAAAGCTCTCAAGCTGGAATTACAGTCACAATATCCAGTCTATTTGTATTCACAAAATTAAACAGGATATTCCATTATCTACCTTATCCTTGTGAGTCTAAAGTTTTATATCTAATATACCTTTTAAACTAAAAAGAACTATACCTACAATTATTAAACCTTCAACCACATCAAAGACCACAGAAGGATATATTATTATGAAAATAAACAGGAAGTGTAAGCAACTTCCAAAGTCTAGAAAATGACAGAGATGACCCATGTCTGCCTGGACAGTCATCCAAAGTTCCTTTGTAATGTTGGGGCATCTATCTTCAGCCTTTCTTGCCCAAAGTCTCTGGCATATCTCTCAGTGATGCAGGAAATCTGACACAGTCCATCATTTACTTCTCCTTGTGTCCTGAAGAATGCTTGGCAATGTTTTCTGCAGAGCAGGAACCTGATGGACTATCTCAGCTTGTTCTGCCATAGTTCAGAGGTCACTTTCCTATGGAACCTGCATGTCCAGTTGATAAAGCATATTAACGAGCAGTCAATACCAGAACAGTTTCTTGTCCAGTGGCTAACTTTTGCGACAAAGTAAATTCCACATGAAGTTTCTACAATGCCCATCATTTTCCTCAAATACATTGGTGCTGCCAGGAGCAGACCTGTCTCACTGTCCAGAAAAGTCTAAGTTCTTAAAATAATTTAAATGCCATATTCTGCATGTCTTTGAAGTGTTTGAAGACTATCTAATGGAAATACATCTTTGCATACCTATAAAAACATAACTAACATGACTATAAGTTTGGTTATCATCAATGACTATTAATCTGCATTTCTCAATTACACATTACAATTTTAAATGAGTTACATCAGCATCATACCTTAATCAAAAGTAGAAAAATACATACAACATAACAAAATTGACTTTAAGTTTATATCAATGAATTAAAATCCACTTATCTTTTCTAATCATTCCTATATCATATCCTCCTCCCCCTTTTTTTAAGATTGACTATGATCATTAACCATTTATAATGAAAACAAACATTAATAAGTAATATTTTTGGTTAATTGGATGTAGCTTTCTTTCACTACTTCCTGCTGTCAAAGGACGATGACAATCTCAATTGGGTTTTGAAGCTGGATCATCTCAACTGGCCATCTTGGAAGCTGATCTTCCCTACAGAAAATTTCAGGTGACCTTGGCAAACGGAACCACATTTGCCTAGAACCAATCCACAGGTTTTGATCTTCTGTGGAGACAAAAGCAGAAATTCTTTTCCCAAGTAACATATTCTTATAAACAGATTTCAAAGTCAAGATTTCTTTAAAGTATATGTATGTGTTTAACTTAGAAGCCTTAGCAATCAATTGTCTTTTTGCAGTTAGCTCATTAAAAGTTAAAAAATTGAAAGAAATCGCAATAACCATAATCCAGACTCTCTGTTTATCTGCCATCTTTTGTGGCTTTTTTATCTTTTTTTCCTATTTCTTTTTCTTAAAAGGCTTTCTCTACCTTCTTTTCTCTCTCTCTCTGAAGCCTATGCATATTTTACATACATTGTACCCAGTTTAGAGGTTTGTGAGTCTAAATTTGTTATATTGAGAATTCTTAATCATTTTCCAACCCTAAGAGCTTTTAAAATGTTGGTATCACTTTAATTGTTGACTCCGCCCCTTTTGGCGGCATTTCAATATGCCGGGGAAATCAATGAATCTCTGCCTCTGCCGGCAACCAGAGCAGACTTAGGAAACGCTGTTACTAGAAAAAAACGTTTTAAACTCTGTCTCCTTTCTGTTCAGTATAAACAGAAACCTTAAATCAATCACACTTATCCCAAGCCTTCCGTGAAACATAAGAGTTTAAGCTGTGTGCTGTGGACGCGCCATTTTTAAATTGCTGCCTGAACACCACGGTGTCTCTGTACCATAAATAAATTCAAATACGCAATTCAAAAAGCCGCTTTTGGCTCTGTTTC
Source organism: Sigmodon hispidus (assembly GCA_004025045.1). Taxonomy (NCBI): domain Eukaryota; kingdom Metazoa; phylum Chordata; class Mammalia; order Rodentia; family Cricetidae; genus Sigmodon; species Sigmodon hispidus. The sequence goes on along the minus strand of PVIH01011704.1, from coordinate 29,932 downwards.
AGTGATCTAGAATGCTCTTTAAGCTTTTTAAACTTCCTCAGGCTTTAAGCTCGTATTCGCCCCATGTTGGGTGCCATATGTTGTAGTAAGTTTTCCCTGGGCCATTTGGGCCCGGGAGTTTGTGACCTGGCACACATGGCTGAGGTTTGGAACCTGATCTGTGGCTTTTGTCCCTCAACGAAATGAATCAGACACTTAAGTTAACTTCATACTGTTTGGCCCATGTCTTAAGCACATTACTAGCTAGCTCTTTCATCTTAAATCAAACCATTTCTATTAATCTTCCCACCATGTGGCCCAGCCTGTGGCTCACCTGTTTCTTACATGTCTGTCTTCTTCAGTGGTCACATGGAGACTGACTAACTCCACCCTTTCCTACCTGCCTGCCCTCTGATTCTCCACCCACTTCTAAGGTGCTGTGCATAGGCCAAAACAGTTCCTTTGTTTACATCATACAAAGAACATTTCCACCAGAGACATTAGCTCAACAATGTTCATAGCAGCTTTATTTGTAATAGCAAGAACCTAGAAACAACATAGATGCCCCTCAACTGAAGAATGGATTAACAAACTGTGTTACATCTACCCAATGGAGTACTACTAGGCAGTAAGAAAAATGATATCCTAAAATTTGCAGGTTAATGGATGGATTGGAGAATATCCTCCTGAACAAGGTATCACAAACCCAGAAAAATAAGCTGGGGATTTCCTCACTCATAAGTGGACTCTAAACAAACCAACAAACAAACAAGGAAAAGGCAAAGCATTCCTAAGCTGCAAGCATCAACCACTGAACAGCTTGGGATCAGAAACACCTTGGACTGACTCCTTGGATCCCACTCCCCCTCGAGGAACATTTGACTCAGTCTTGAGGTTGTTGGGAAAAAACTGGATCTGCCAGGAGTGGAGGCTGAACTAATCAATATTGGGACAGCAGGATCTTTAGAATGCTTGCTTGCTGCTTACCCAGAGAAATGAATGGGGAGTTGTGGGGAAGACAGAATGATCTAATATGGTGAGCGGGGGAAGGGTCCTTGAATAAGGATATACAAGAATAGGAAGTGTGATTTCTCTGTTCATAATAATAATATAAAATAACTTTAAAAAAAAAGAAATACCCTCTTGTAACATAACAGACCACCAGGGCCTAAACTTAGAGTTTATCAACATCAAAAATCACAGAAAGACTACCAACTCATAGAAGCTAAACATCACTAAGATGAATGACCTCTGCATCAAAAAAAAATTTAGAAAGAAATCAAAGTCTTATTAAACATCACTGAGATGAACGACCTCTGCAACAAAGAAGAAATTTAGAAATAAATCAAAGTCTTCTTACAATTTAATTAAAATGAATCCACAACATATGCAAACTTGTGGAAAACATTGACAGCTGTCTTAAGAGAAAAATTTATAGCACTAGATGCTTACATGGAAAAAGCTAGAGAAATCCACACTAGCAAAATAATAGCACAGCTGAAGGCCTTACAACAATTAGAAGAAAACTCACTTAGAAGAAGTAGATGTGTTCATCTATAGGTGTAGCAATCTTATTTGTATTTCCACCCTTGATAAGCCATGCTTATCATTCTTATCCTCTGTATAGTTATTGTTAACTCTTCCACATTTTAAATTCTTTTTACTGTGTTTTCTTTTTGATAAATACAAAATAAAGAAGGAAAAAAATAGATATTCATTAAAAAAAGAAAAAAAGGAGTAGATGGCAGGAAATAATCAAACTTAGAGCTGAAATCAATACTATTGAAACAAAAAGAATGAAACAAAGAATCAATGAATCAAAGAGTTGTTTCTTTGAGAAAGTCAACAAGATAGAAAAACCCTTATCAAAATTAATCAAAAGGCAGAGAGAGAGTGTCCAAATCAACAAAATCAGAAAAGAAAAGAAGGAAAAATAACAGACACCCAGGAAATCCAAAGAATTATCAAGTCATATATTGACAATATATATTCTACAAAAATGGAAAACGTAGAAAAAATGAAGATTTTTGGACTGGTACCATTTACCAAAATTAAAAGAACAGATTAATTACCTAAACTGACCTATAACCCTAAATTAAACTGCATCTGTCATTAAAAGCCTACCAAGTAAAAAAAGCCAAAGTCCAGTGCAGAATTCTACCAGACACTCAAAGAAGAATTATTACCATTACTCCTGAAACACTTTCACAAAATAGATACTGAAGGAATATTGCCAAATTCCTTTTATGAGGCCACAATTACACTAAAACCCAAGCCATTCAAAAACACAACAAAGAAGGAGAATTACAGACCAATTTCCATCATGAATATTGATGTTAAAATTCTCAAGAAAACTTTGGCAAACAGTATACAAAATATGTAAAAAATATAATCCACCATGACCAAGTAGGCCTCATCCCTGAAATGCAAGGATGACTCAACATATGAAAAACCATAAACATCATCCATCTTGTAAAGAAACTAAAAGAAAAAGACCACATGAACATATCCTTAGATGCTGATAAACTCTTTGACAAAATCCAACACTCATTTATGATAAAAGCTCTGGAAGGATCAGAAATACAGGGAAAATATCTCAATATAATAAATGTGATTTACAAGAATCCAACTACCAACACCAAACTTAATGCAGAAAAACTCAAAGCAATCCAACTAAAATCAGGAACTAGACAAAAATATTCTCTCTCCCCTTATCTATTCAATATAGTGCTTGAAATTCTAGCTAAAAGAGTAACAGAATGAAAGAACATTAAGGGGATAGAAATAGGAAAAGAAAAAGTGAAACTATCTCTATTTGCAGATGATATGATTGTATACATAAGTGAACCACAAAATTCTACCAGGGAACATCCTCAGCTGATAAACATCTTCAGCAGGATACAAGATTAACTCAAAGAAATCAGTAGCCCTTCTATACACTAAAGATAAAAGGGCTGAAAAAGAAGTAAGGGAAACATTACCCTTCATAATAGCTGCAAATAGTATTAAATACTTTGGAGTAATTAATACAAAACAAGTAACAGATCTACTTGACAAAAATTTTAAATCACTGAAGAAAGAAATTGCAGAGGATATCCGATAACAGAAAGCTCTCCCATGTTCTTGGATTGGTAGGATCAACATAGTAAAAATGTTAATCCTACCAAAGGCAATCTACAGATTCAATGCACTGTCCATCAAAATCCCAACACAATATTTTTTGGACTTTGAAAAAAATGATACTCAATTTCATTTGGAATAACAGGAAAGCCAGGATTGCCAAAACAATTTTACTCAACAAAGAACCTCATTAGGTATCACCATCCCTGACTTCAAGTTATACTATAGAGCTACAGTAATCAAAACAGCCTGGTGCTAGCATAAAAACAAACTTGTGGATCAAAGGAATAGAATTGAGGATCCAGACATTAACCCAAAAACCTATGAACACCTGATCTTTGACAAAGAGGCACAAAACATTCAATGGAAAAAAGCTAGTATATTTAACAAATGGTGTTGGCATAGCTGGTAGGTAGTATGTAGAAAAAATGCAAATAGATTGAATCCTGTCACCCTGCACAAAAATCAAATCCAAGTGGATCTAAGACCTCAGCATAAATCCAGCCTTTCTGAACTTGATAGAAATGAAAGTGACAAATACCCTCCAATGAATTGGCACAGGTGACCACTTCCTAAATATTATACCAGTGTCACAGACACTAAGAACAACAATCAATAAGTGGGATCTCCTGAAACTAAGAAGCTTCTGTATTGCCAAGGTCACTGTCAATAAGACAAAACGACAGCCTACATAATGGGAAAGGATTTTTACCAACCCTACAAGTGATAGAGGATTGATCTCTAAAATATATAAAAGTTCTAGAAACTAGAGCCCAAAATCTTGAATAACCCAATCAAAAATGGGGTTCAGAACTAAGAGAATTCTCAGCAGTAGCATTATGAATGTCTGAATGTCACTTGAAAAAGTGCTCAACTTCTTTAGCCATCAGAGAAATGCCAATCAAAACAACTTTGAGATGACACCTGACACCTGTCAGATTGGCTAAGATAAAAGACATAGATGACAGCCCATGCTGGAGAGTTTAAAGCGCAAGAGGATCAATCCTCCATTGTTCCTGGGAGAGTAAGCTTGTTCAGCCACTCTGGAATGCAGTATGGCGGTTTATCAGAAAATTGAGAATCAATATCTCCAAAGATCCAGCAAAACCACTTCTGGGTGTGTACCCTAAAGATGCACATTTGCATTCTAAAGGCATCAGCTCAACTATGTTCATAGCAGCACTATTCATAATAGCAAGAACCTGGAAACAACTTAGATGCCCCTCAACTGAAGAATGGATTAACAAACTGTGGTACAGCTACACAATGGAGTACTACACAGCAGTAAGAAAAAATGATATCCTAAAATTTGCAGGCAAATGGATGGATTTGGGGAATATCCTCCTGAGTGAGGCATCTCAATCTCAGAAAGATAAGCAGGTATGTACTCACTCATTAGTGGACTCCAAACAAAAAAAATCAATAAGCAAAGCATGCCCAAGCTGCATACCACAACCACTGAAAGCCTTGGGATCTGAAATACCTTTGACTGACACCTTGGATCCCACTCCCTCTAGAGGAACACCTGATTCAGTCTTGATATTTGGGTGAAGAACCTGGATCTGCCAGGATTGGATGCTGAACTGAGTAATACTGGGACTTTGGAACCTCCTGCCCTTGCTGGGGATAAGATGGTGATATGTGTTGAAGAGAGGGTGACTGGATGTGGTAGGAGGGGATAGGGACCTTGAATAAGGATATACATGGCTAGAAAATGTTACTTTACTCATAATGCAACAAAGAAGGAAAAATAATAATAAAGTGACACAAGGTTGTACTTTGAAATGTCACCCTTTCAAATATTAGGTAACATTTTCCTCTCCTTATCTTTTACAATTTAATATCAACAGGGTTGTGGGGGTTTTTAGAAAAAAGGAAAAGAAAAGAAAGAACAACACTCAACTTTATTTAGATTAACAGGAAAGACAGGGTTGCCAATACAATTTTGCTCAACAAAAAAACCTCAGGAGGCATCATTATCCCTGACTTCAAGTTATACTACAAAGATACAGTATTATAAACAGCCTGGTACTGTTGGTTACTGGAAGGGGCAGAAGGGGGAAGGGAGTTTGAAAAGGGGTAAAAATGAATGAAAAATGAGACTTTCTACATAATGGAAAAAAAGAAAAATGTAACTACACACAAAAAAAGAAAACATATCTAATAAGACTGTACATTGGATTGTAATGTCTAACTACTAGCTTTCATGTTTTTATATTCTAATTAGTTGTTAATAATAACTTTCTTGGACTAGAAATTTGTATTACATTGTTAGATGAATGATATAACACCTTGAACAAACAAGACTATATGTGCAGTGACAAAATTAATCTCAACCTCATGTAAATATACATAATTTGTATACATATACAAAAAAAATCAAATCCAATGTAAAATATTTTAAGCTAGTACTTTCTTTTTTAAGTAGATTCAATAAACTACCCTTATTTTCTATCATATATTTATATATATTTCTTTCTTTTTTAAACAAGAACCCTAAGTCTAGTCTCTCTTGTTTAGCTTTTTTCTAACCATAACCAATAACAATTTTTAGCCAATTACCCTACACAATGACAATCATCCATAACCCATTGAAAAACCAAAAACCACCAACCTCAACTTTTGGGAATGTAAGTGTCATGTTTCTAAATTTACTTCCTGCTGTCTGGGGGGTGATGGCTTCTTTAGGGTATCCTGAAAAGTGTTATTGACTGTCAAGTCCTGATTGTGTAGCTGTATCATTTATTATCCAGTCTCTGCATAACAGTAAAGTGCACAGCTTGTCTCAGGTCCTAGCTAGAGTAGTCAGTGAAGCTGGTTCATCTCAGCTAGCCACCTTGAAAATGTCCTGAGTACTTTGGAGTCCATATCTAATTTATGGTTGGTGTTTGTCAGCCTGGTACCTTTGTCATAGTCCATGTGATATCTCATTGTGAGGCTCCATGTTCCTTTTGGATTCCAGTTTACAACTAGGCATTGTCATGAATCACAGAAGAAAACTGATAAAAGACTAAAACCTAACACAATATTCAGAAAGCTAAATGCATACATCTTTATTAGGCATAAGATTAATAAAAATAGAACAGTCCCTTATTTTGTCATTCTTCTGTTCCATATCAGGTGGCTCTTCTGATATGATACAGAGATTTTGCCTTTTCTTTTAACAAGTATGCCTGGGTTTAGAGAAGGAGAGAGCCACAATCCAACTCCAAAGTAACCTTTAATTTATAATTTAACTGGGACTTCAACTTATCTTGTAATTAAAGGCAGAGGATAAAAAGAAAGATTTTACCACATAGATACAAATTGGTACAAGTAGAAGCAATATTCCTTTGCTTCTAATTTTCCTGGGTATCTTCCCTTTTGTTGTACATGTCTACATGTCCAAGATCTTTAATTTCTGAAGATAGTTATTTTTGGTTTTGTGTAAAGTCAAAAACAAAAACTTGCCCCAACTTTTTGTTTTTTCTTACAACTTGTAAGAATTTTAGTATGAATAGATGAGCCATCAATTTTTATTTTCATGGAGTTTCTGTGGTTTAAATCAAGTCTTTATTAATTTTGCTGGTACCCATAACTTTTCTTCACCAGTGGAAACAAAAGCAAAACCTGTTCCCCAACCTAGCACATACCCTAGCTTCTATTCTGTTGTCAGTACATCTTTGAAATAGATATGCTGATTTAACTCAGCCAAATTTTTCTATAGTCCAATGCCTTTCAGCAACTGCTTATCCTTTCTCATTAGCACTGAAAAAATTCAGTTAATAAAGTACTATGCAGTCTATTTCTAGAGGTCTTTGTCACTCATTTCTGTTTATTGAGCATCTCCTTTAGAGTTCAATTTTACCTCTCTATGACTGCTTGTCCTGTAGGATTATGTGGTATCCTTGTAATATGCTTTATATTGTAATAAGCAAAAAATGTTTCATTTTTACTAGAGACAAATGCTGGAGCATTTTCTGTCTTAATCTCTACAGGTATTCTCATGATGACCATAACTTATAGGAAATGTGTGATTACAGAATCAGCCTTTTCTGATCTTAAAGAAGTTGTGCATTGAAATCCTGAAAATGGGACAAGGTTCTGTCTGTGCTGCATGTCTCCACACACTTCTTAGCTGACAGAAATAGACTTTGGCTGTGAAGGTTCCCCCAGCTGCTACTAAAACAAGGGAACTTGCATGGCTATCCCGCCTCCAACTGTGTCAACAGAGATAAACTGAGGATTCTGAAAGCCAGACTCAGACTCAGACTGTGCCCAGAGGTGAGGTGAGGTCAGCAGGCCCCAACACCTGAATCCCTTCAGGAAAAACTGTGTTTCGGTTTGAGTTCCAGTTCCGGGACCAAGTTCTGTCAGTGGTGCATGTCTCAACACACAACTTAGCAGATAAGAATAGAGTTTGGCTATGAGGGCCTCCTACAACTGCACCTTAAAAAAAGGGCATTGCACAGTAACCCTGCCTCAATTGCATCAGCACAAAAAGACTAAGAACTTGAAATTCAGAACCTTGCCAACAGCAGAGTCAGACATTGAGCAGACCACTTGCTCACAGGTGACAGGAGACACACAAGACCTCTTCACACAATTGAACAGGAGCCATCTAATTGTGAACCACTGAAGCCATGGGCAGATGCTAGTGTAAATATATATATATATATATATATATATATATATATATATATATATAATATAAAGAACAACAAGGTAACTCCAGAAGAAAGTGGCAGTTCTACAACTATAAGACCTGAAAAGAGCAATGAAGAGAAGGCAGAAGGAAGCAACACCAAAAATACCTTTATGATGATCATTGAAGCCCTCAAAGTAGATATGAAAAATTCCCTTAAAGAAATAGAAGAAAATGTCAGGGGCTGGAGAGATGGCTCAGAGGTTAAGAACTCTGATTGTTCTTCCAGCAGTCCTGAGTTAAAATCCCAGCAACCACATGGTGGCTCACAATCATCCATGATGACATCTGGTACTGTCTTCTGTAAACTGCATACATAATAAATTAAATAAATACTTAAAAAAAAGAAATAGAAGAAAATGCAACCAAAAATTGGAAGAGATGAACAAATCTATGAAAGAAATATGCCAGGAACTAAAAATTGAAATAGAAGCAATAAAAAAGGCACAAAATAAGGCAAAGATAGAAATAGAAAACCTGAAGAAAAATTCTGGAACAACAGATACAAGCATAACCAACAGAATTCAAGACATGGAAGACAGAATCTCTGAAGTGGAGGAATCAGTAGCTCAAATAGATATATCAGTCAAAGAAAATACTAAAACCAAAAAAGCCATTACACAATATGTTCAGGAATTCTGGGACAACATGATTAGACGTAACTTGCGAGAATAATAGGAATAGAAGAAGGAGAAGAATACCAGCTCAAAGGCACAGATAATGTTTTCAATAAAATCATAGAAGAAAACTTTCCTAACTTGAAGAAGGAAATGCCTATAAAGATACAAGAAGCTTACAGAGGACCAAATAGATATGACCTCCCAAAAAAGTCAGTGCACAACATAATAATCAAGCCACAAAATATACAGAACAAAGAAAAAAATTTAAGCGCTGCAAAAGAAAGGGCCAACTTACCTATAAAGGCAGCCCCATCAGAATAACACATGACTATTCAATAAAAACAATGAAAGCTAGAAGGGCTTGGTCAGAAGTTATACAGACACTAAGACAGCATGGCTGCCAAACTAGAACACTATACCCTGCAAAATTATTGATCACCATAGATGGAGTAAACAAGGTATTGCAGGACAAAGGCAGACTGAAAGAATATCTATCTACCAATCCAGCACTACAGAGAGTATTAGAGGGAAAACTCCAACCTAATGACCCCAGATAGACCCACGAAATCACAAACAATCAATAAGTCCATAGAAGAATACCCTAGAGAAAGGAAATACAAACAAGTTGCCACCAAATATGGCAGGAAATATGAATCAATGGTCACTAATTTCCCTTAATATCAATGGTCTCAACTCTCCTATAAAACGTCACACACTAACAAGATGGATACAACAACAGAAGCCATCCTTCTGTTGCCTACAAGAAAAACACCTCAACTGCAAAGACAGACACAGGCTTAGAATAAAGGGTTGGGAAAAGATTTTCCAGTCAAACGGTCATAAGAAACAAGCAGGGGTTGCAATCCTAATATCTAACAAAGTAGACTTTAAGCTAAAAGCAATTAAAAGGGACCAAGATGGTCACTACTTATTCATCACAGGAAAAATTGGTCAAGAGGAGATTTCAATCTTAAATATTTATGCCCCTAATATACGGGCACCTACATATGTAAAAGAAACACTGTTAAAGCTCAAATCCCACATCAATTCTTACACCCTAATAGTGGGAGACTTCAATATCCCACTTTCAACCCTGGATAGATCAACCAGACAGAGCCTCAACAGAGAAATAAGGAGTCAAAATGAGGTTATGATGCAAATGGATTTCATAGATATCTACAGAACCTTCCACTCAAAGGCAAAGGAATATACATATTTCTCAGCTCCTCATGGAACTTTCTCCAAAATTGACCACATAATTGGTCATAAAGCAAATATCAGCAGATACAAAAAAGTGGAAATAATTCCTTGTAACATATCGGACCATCAGGGCCTAAAGTTAGAGTTCAACAACATCAAAACCCAAAGAAAGCCTACCAACTCAAGGAAACTAAACATCACTCAGCTGAACCACCCCCGGGTCAAGGAAGAAATTAAGAAAGAAATCAAAGTATTCTTAGAATTTAACGAAAATGAATCCACAACATAACCAAAATTGTGGGACACAATGAAAGCAGTCTTAAGAGAAAAATTCATAGCCGTAGGTGCCTATGTGAAAAACCTAGAGAAATCCCACACTAGAGAATTAACAGCTCATCTGAAAGCCTTAGAACAATTAGAAGCAAAATCACCTAGAAGGAGAAGATGGATGGAATTAATAAAACTTAGAGCTGAAATCAATACAATTAAAACGAAAACAACAATACAAAGAATCAATGAATCTAAGAATTGGTCTTTGGGAAAGTCAACAAAATACATAAACCTTATCCAAACTAATCAAAAAGCAGAGACAGAGTGTCCAAATCTACAAAATCAGAAATGAAAAGGGGGACCCCCCAGAAAACCAGAGTATTATCAGATCATACATTGAAAATCGGTATTCCACAAAAATGGAAAACCTAGAAGAAATGAACAGCCTTCTGGAGAGGTACCATTTAGCAAAATTAAATGAAGATCAGATTAATTACCTAAACAGGCCTATAACCCTTAACAAAACTGAACCTGTCATTAAAAGCCTCATCAGATGGTTTTATTGCACAATTCTACCAGACATTCAAAGTATAATGACTACAGTTACTCCTCAAACGATTTCACACAGTAGAAACTGAAGGAATATTGCCAAATTCCTTTTATGAGGCCACAATTACCCTATAACCCAAGCCACTCAAAGACACAACAAAAAAGGAGAACTACAGACCAATTTCCCTCATGAAAATTGATGCTAAATATCTCAACAAAATTTTTGCAAATCCTATACAGCAATATATAAAAAATATCATCCAACACAACCAAGTAGGTTTCATCCCAGGAATGAAGGGCTGGTTTAACATATGAAAAACCATAAACGTTATCCATGATATAAACAAACTAAAGGAACAAAACCACATGATCATATTCTTAGATGCAGAAAAAGCCATTGAGAAATTCCAACACTCCTTTATGATAAAAGCCCTGGAGAGATAAGGAATACAGGGAGAATACCTAAATATAACACAAGCGATTTACAAGAAGCTGACAAGCCAGCATCAAACTTAATAGAGAAAAACTCAAAGCAATCCCACTAAAATCAGGAAATAGACAAGGATGTCCTCTATTCTCTTATCTATTCAATATAGTTCTCAAAGTTTTAGCTAAAGCCATAAGAGAACAAAAAGAGATTAAGGGGATACAAATTGGAAAAGAAGAAGTGAAACTATCTCTATTTGCAGATGATATGATTGTTTACATAAGTGACCCACAAAATTCTTCCAGGGAACAGCTACGGCTGATGAACACCTTCAGCAATGTAGCAGGATACAAGATTAACTCAAAGAAATCAGAAGCCCTTCTATACACTGAAGATAGAAGGGTTGAAAAAGAAATAAGGGAAACATTACCCTTCATAATAGCTGCAAATAGTTTTAAATACCTTGGAGTAACTATAACAAAAAAAGAAACAGATCTATTTGACAAAAATTTAAAATCCCTGAAGAAAGAAACTGAAGAGGATATCAGAGAATGGAAATCTCTCCCATGTTCCTGGATAGGTAGGATCAACATAGTAAAAATGGCAATTCTACCAAAAGCATTCTACAGATTCAATGCACTGCCCATCAAAATCCAAACACAATATTTTTTGGACCTTGAAAGAAAATACTCAATTTCATTTGGAATAAAAGGAAAGCCAGGATTGCCAAAACAATTTTGCTCAAAAAAAAGAACCCCAGGAGGCATCACCATCCCTGACTTCAAATTTTACTATAGAGTGACACTAATAAAAACAGCCAGGTACTGATATAAAAACAGATATGAATCAATGGAATAGAATTGAGGATCCAGACATTAACCCAAAAAACTATGAACACCTGATCTTTGACAAAGAGGAGCAAAATATTCAATGGAAAAAAGATAGTATATTTAACAAATGGTGTTGACATAGCTGGATGGTAGTGTATAGAAAAATGCAAATAGATCCAAGCCTGTCACCCTGCACAAAAATCAAATCCAAGTGGATCAAAGACCTCAACATAAACCCAGCCACTTTGAACTTGATAGAAAATAAATTGGGAAATACATTTCTACAAATTGGCACAGGTGACCACTTCCTAAATATAACACCAGTGGCACAGACACTAAAATCAACAATCAATAAGTGGGATCTCCTGAAGCTGAGAAGCTTCTGTAAAGCCAAGGACACTGTCAATAGGACAAAATGACAGCCTACAGAATGGGAAAAGATTTTCACCAACCCTACAAGTGATAGAGGACTGATCTCTAAGATATATAAAGAACTCAAGAATCTAGAGCCCTAAACATTGAATACCCCAATCAAAAAATGGGGTTCAGATCTAAAAAGGGAATTCTCAGCAGAATAATTATGAATGGCTGGAAAGCACCTAAAAAAGTGCTCATCATCTTTAGGCATCAGAGAAATGCAAATCAAAACAACTTCGAGATACCTCCTGATTCCTGTAAGATTGGCTAAGATAAAAGGCACAGATGACAGCCTATGCTGAAGAGGATGCAGAGCAAGAGGAACACTCCTCCATTGTTGGTGGGAGTGTAAAATTGTTCTGCCACTTTAGAATGCAGTATGGCGGTTTCTCAGAAAATTGAGAATTGATCTCCCCAAGGACATAGCAATACCACTTCTGGGTGTATACCCTAAAGATGCACAGTTGCACTCCAAAGTCATTAGCTCAACTATGTTCATAGCAGCATTATTTGTAATAGCAAGAACCTGGAAATAATCTAGATGCCCCTCAACTGAAGAATGAATTAACAAACTGTGGTACAGCTACACAATGTAATACTACTCAGCAGTAAGAAAAAAATGATATCTTAAAATTTGCAGGCAAATAGATGGATTAGGAGAATATCCTCTGAGCAAGGTATCACAAACCCAGAAAGATAAGCAGGGGATTTACTCACTCATTAGTGGACTCTAAACAAACAAACAAATAAACAGGAAAAAAGCAAAGCATGTCCAACCTACAAACCACAGCCACTGAACAGCTTGGAATCAGAAACACCCTGGACTGACTCCTTGGATCCCACTCCTCTTAGAGGAACACCTGACTTACTCTTGGGGTGGGGGGGGAGAAAGCTGGATCTGCCAGGAGTGGAGACTGAACTAAGCATGGTCAAGGGGACCATGGGACTGTCTGCTGCCTGCCCAGGGAGGGGATGGGGAGTGTTGGAGAATAAAGAATGACCTGATGAGTTGGAAGGGTAAGGGACCTTGAATAAGGATATACAAGTATAGAAAGTGTGACTTCTTTGAAATAAATAAATTAATTAATTAAATTAAATAAAAATAAATGTAAATGTGTATAAAACAGAATTATATTTACATATATGTATATACATATATGTGCTTCTATACATATACATGTATGCATATATTTGTACATTTAATGTACACATGCTTCTATTGTATATGGACATATATATAAATATAGATATACATATATAACTAAAAAAAAAAAAAAGAAATATCAGAGAGAGGAGCACCACAGTCAGTTCTCACAGCTGTCTTACAACTTCTTCAGCCTCATTCCTGGTCTCTTCTGCCTGTTGCTTCTGCCAGTGGTGGCTTCTGACTCTGCTTGGTTTCTACAAGCCCTTATATGCCCTATCTCATTTAGGTTAGGATTAAAGGTGTGTACTACTCCATTTTGTAGCTAGACTTGAACACCCAGAAACATAGGAATTTTGTCTCTGGAGTTATGGGATTAACAGTTTTGGTTATCACTCCCAGCTTTCCCTGTGCTAGAGTAAAAGGTGGGTGCTGTTGAATCTCAGCTGTTTGTCCTTCTACTGAAGGATCAAGAATTTCCAGAGCTGTCTGCCTAAGATTTGACTGTGTGCTCTCTCTTCATATTTAGATTGTATAAAATATGTAATATATATCCACAAGGCCTGCTACTTTTTTGGTTAGAGAAATGGCATGATATTTAAAGAGATTTGCACACAGTATGAAGGGTGATGTTTCTCTAATTTCTCTCTCAACCCTTCAAAATACATGAAACATACAATATAAAATCTAAAACTTCTCAAGCCAAGTTAGGCTTACCTACAGATAAAGAAAGCACAGTAGGTCACAGATAATGGCCCCCGGATACACTATGGCCACCACAACTTTCTGCTAAACAACCCGTCTATAGTCAAACCAGAAGTTATGTTTTGTGTTGTGTGTGTGTGCGCGGGTGTGTGTGTGTGTGTGTGTGTGTGTGTGTGTGTGTGTGTGTGTGTTTTAAATCACTTTATTCACCCATCATCTTTCAATGAAAAAAGCGTGTATTTGCTTAAAGTTGACTACTGAGTGAGTAAATAACATCCTTATCCTTCTGGGTTTGTGAGGTCTCACTCAGAAAGATATTCCCCAAATCTATCCATTTGCCTACAAATTTTAGTATTTCATTTTTTTTTTTTACTGCTGAGTAGTACTCAATTGTGTAGATGTACCACAGTTTGTTAATCCATTCTTCAGTTGAGGGACATCTAGGTTATTTTCAGGTTCTTACTATTATGAAATTAATGTTGCTATTAACATAGTTGAGCTAATGCTTTTAGGGTGTGAATGTGTGTAACTTTAGGAAATATGCCCAATAATGATATTGCTGAATCATTGGGGAAAGTAATTCACAGTTTTTTGAGAAACTACCATACTGCATTCCAGAGTGACTGAATACTCCAACTAACAATGGAGGAGTGTTCCTTTTGCTTCACATCCTGTCCAGCATAGGCTGTCATTTGCATCGTACCCATTCTGACAGGTATAAGATGGTATTTCATAGTTGTTTTGATTTGCATTTCTCTGATGGCTAAAGATGTTGATCATTTTTTCAAGTGTCTTTCAGCCATTTATAATTCTTCAGGTGAGAATTCCCTTTTCAGTTCTGAATCCTATTTTTAGATTGAGTTATTCATGGTTTGGGGCTCTAGTTTCTTGAGTTCTCTATGTATTTTAGAAACCAGTCTTCTGTCACTTGTAGGAATGGTAAAAAATATTTTCTCATTCTGTAGGCTGTCATTTTGTATTATTGACTGTGTCCTTGGCCTTACAGAAACTTCTCCATTTCAGGAGATCCCACTTATTGATTGTTGTTCTTAGAGTCTGAGATACTGGTGTTATATTTAGAAAGTGTTCACCTGTGCCAATGCATTGGAGAGTATTTCCTACTTTCTTTTCTATCAAGTTCAGCATAGATGTTTTCATATTGATATCCTTGATCCACTTGAATCTGAGTTTTGTGCAGGATGATAGGCTTGGATCTATTTGTGTTTTCCTACATACTGTCTTCCAGGTATGCCAACACAATTTGTTGAAGATACTATCTGTTTTCCATTGAATATTTTTTACCTCTATGTAAAAAATCAGGTATTCAAAGGTGTGTGGGCTAATGTCTGGGTCTTCAATTCAATTCCATGGATGCACAAGTCTTATTTCATACCAGTACCAGGCTGTTTTTAATACTGTAGCTTGATAATATAACTTGAACTCAGGGATGGTGATGCCTCCTGAGTACTTTTGTTGAACAAAATTGTTTTGGAAAATCTGGCTTTCCTGTTATTCCAAAGGAAAATTACTTTTGTTCTTTTAAGGTCTGTAAAAAATTATTTGGGATTATGATGGGAATTGCATTGAATCTGCAGATTGCTTTTGGTAAGATTAACATTTTTATTATGTAGAACCTACCTATCCTGGAGCTTGGGAGATCTTTTTCTATTTTCTGATGTCCTCTTCAATTTCTTTCTTAAGTGATTTAAAATGTTTCTCAAAAATATCTGTTACTTTTTTAGTTATATTTATACCAAGGTATTCATTGCTCTTTGTAGCTATTATAGGAGGTAAAGTTTCCCTTATTTATTTTTCAGCCTGTTTTTTGTTAGTGTATACAAGACCTATTGATTTATTTTGGAATTAATCTTGTATCCTGCTAAATTGCTGAAGGTGTTTGTCAGCTGTAGAAGTATTCCTATAGAATTTTGTGTGTCATTTAGATATACAATCACACCTTCTGCAATTAAAGATAGTTTCACTTCTTCTTTTCCAATTTGAATCCCCTTAAGCTCATTTCATTCTCTTATTGCTTTGACTAAAACTTTTTCAAAAGGGTGAATTGCATCACCAGACAAGGACCAAGGGTTCTGAACTCTGTTCCCATCCAGAGCAGAGTCAAAAATGAACCTAGGACTTGCCTGACTAGGCCCCTTCTCCAGGGTTAATTGCATCATCAGACAAGCACCAAGGGCTTTGAAACTCTGTCCCAATCCAAAGCAGAGCTAAGGGTGAGTGATCCCACCCCGGGACACAATCTGGAGAAGCCCTCTCCAGGATAGGGCTCCCACCCAATGGTCTGATCCCAGAGTCGTCTCAGCAGAAGGCTCTAGGAGCTGCCCTACTGGCCTGACTCCAGGGTGAATTGTGCCACCACACAAGGACCCAAGGACACAAGGTCTTTGAAATTTAGTCCTTTGGAAACGCAGTTGCCTGACCAGAGCAGAGTTCAAGAACAAACAGACCTCTTGCTCAGAGCAAACAAAGGACACACAAACCCTCTAGTCACAACTGATTACCAAATGACTAAATGTGAAAAACTGTAGCCATGGGCAGATGCCAGTGCAAGAATACATATATCAATATAAAGAAACACAAGGCAACACCACAAAAAACTGATGGTTCTACAACTAAAAGACCTAAACAGAGCAATGAAGAGGAATCAGAAGAAAACAACAGCAAAAGCACCTTTATGAAGATTATTGAAGCCTTCAAAGAAGATATGAAAAAATTCCCTTAAAGAAATGGAAAAAAATACAAAAAAATGGAAGAGATGAACAAATCCTGGAAAGAAAACCAAAAAAAAAAAAAAAAAAAAAAAAAAAAAAAAAAAAAAAAAAAAAAAA
>PVIH01011704.1:0-13041 GCA_004025045.1 Sigmodon hispidus | reverse complement strand
TCTGGAGTGGAAGACTCAATAGCAGAAATAGATACATCAGTCAAAGAAAACAGTAAAACCATAAAAGCCATAATGCAAAACATTCAGGAAATTTGGGACACCATGAATATACCTAAACTAAGAATAATAGGAATAGAAGGAAAAGAATTCCAGCTCAAAGGCAAAGATCATAGAAAACTTTCCCAATTAAAGAAGGAGATGCCTATAAAGATACAAGAAGTTTACAGAACACCAAATAGATATGATCCCCAAAAAGCATGCTAGCAAAATAATAATCAATACACAAAACATAGAGAACAAACAAAAAAATTTAAGAGCTGCAACACAAAAGGGTCAACTTACCTATAAAGGCAGGCCCATCACACTAAAACCTGATTATTCAATGGAAACAATGAAAGAAAGACAGTCTGGGGCAGAAATTACACAGACACTGAAAAAGCAAGGCTGCCAAACTAGACTACTGTAACCAGCAAAATTATCAATCACCACAGAGGGAATAAACAAGAAATGTCATGACAAAGTCAGATTTAAACAATGCCTATCTACATATCCAGCCCTTCAGAAAGCATAAGAGGAAAAACTTCTACCTAAGGATCCCAAATACACCCATGAAACCACAAACAACCAATAATACCAATGAAGAACACCCCAAGGAAAGGAAATACATATAACCCACCACCAAAAATAACAGGAAATATCAATCAGTGGTTACTAATGTCCCCAAATGTGAATGGACTGATTTCACCTACAAAAAGACACACACGAATACGATGGATACAAAATCAGAAGCCATTCTTTTGCTGCATACAAGAAACACACCACAACCTTAATGACAGACACAGGCTGTGAGTTATGGGTTGCAAAAAGATTTTCCAAACAAATGGCTCTTAAAAAAAAAAAAAAAAAAAAAGCTGGGGTTCCCATCCTAATATCGAACAAAGTACAATTCAAAATGAAATCAATTAAAAGAGACCACAATGGACATTACTTATTCATCACAGGAAAAATTGGTCAAGAGGAGATTTCAATCCTGAATATTTATGCCCCAAATATAAGGGCACCTATCTATGTAAAAGAAATAAAATTTAACCTTAAATTCCACATATACTCTCATACATTAATAGTGGGAGACCACAATAACTCACTTTCACCCTTGGATAGGTAGACCAGACCCTGAGTAAAATAGATGTTCTCCCAAAGTAAAATAGATGTTCTGGTTTGCTTAACAGTAACAGAGAAGTAGCTCTAAAGAATAGAAAAGATGGGGAGTTGTGGAGAAGAAAAAATGACCTGATGTGGCAGGAGGGGGAAGGGACCTTGAATAAAGATATACAGGGATGGAAAAAAAATTCAGAGGGAAAGCTAAACACAAAGTAAATATATGTGTAGCAATCTTATTTGCATTATCACCCTTGATAAGTCATGCTTATGATTTTTATCTTCTTTATAGTTATTGTTAACTTATCAGCATTTTAAATTTATTTTACTGTTTTTCTTGATAAATACAAAATAAATAAAGAAGGGAAAAAAAGAATAGAATAACAGGAACATTCTATGGCTAGGTTACTTAGCAGCCCTCCTGATAACAGAAAAATAGCTCTAAAGAATAGAATAGCAAGAACATTCTATGGTTAGGTTACCTAGCAACCCTCCCCTGAAGCAAGACCAGTCACCTTTTTACCCTGCCAATATCCTGCTTCCCCTGGCCAGCTTCCTGCAGGTGTTTGAAGACTGCCCCCTCCCCCCTATACTGCTTTAGGACTATATAAGCATGTATGAAATTGGAATAAAATTGCAGCTCAAACAGGCTCCCATTTGTCCTGCTGCCTTCTTCGCGTCTCCTTTCCCTTCATTCTGTCTCGTAGGTGGTCTTCCCTGTTGAAGTCCCAAAAGTCGGGGCAATATTAAACATTAAAAGAACTATTACAAATATTCCTAAAAGTGTTTCACACAGCAGAAATAGAAAGAATATTGCTAATCTCTTTTTATGATGCCACAATTACTCTAATACCCAAGCCACTCAAAGATCCAACAAGGAAGGAAGATTACAGACCAATTTCCCTCATGAATATTGATTCTAAGATTCTCAAAAAATTCTGGCAAATCATATATAACAACATATAAAAAATATCATGCCAGGTTCTGGTGCCTGATGCCCTGACTTAAAGTCACTTTCTGCGTCCACAGTGAATCTGTAGAGCCTGATCCCAGATTCTCCTTAGAAGAAGGACTAGGGTTTGGCTCTGAAGTTCTCCTCCAGCCACACCAAAAATAGGGAACACTTCACAGCCAGCCATGCCTCAAGGAAACCTGCATCATCATAAAGTGAATGAGGCATTGAAATTCAAACTCACGTCCACAGAAGAATCAGAGATCAAGCAGACCTACTGCTCAGTGGAAACAGGAGACACACAAGCCCTCTTGCCACAACTGACTAAAAGCCGCCTAATTGTAAACCACTGAAGCCATGGGGAGACATCAGTGCAAAAATACATATAATAATATAAATAACAACAAGGCAACTCCAGAAGAAACTGGTGGTTCTACATATACAAGAAAACAATAAAGAGGAAACAATAAAGAGGAAAAAGAAAGAAACAACACCAAAAATACCTTTATGAAGACTATTGAAGCCTTCAAAGAAGACATAAAAATTTTCCTTGAAGAAAATACAAACAAAAAATTGGAAGAGATGAACAAATCCTTGAAAGAAAACCAAAAAAAGGAAAAGCAAAAAGCAAAAGAAACATGCCAGGAACTAAAAACTAAAATAGAAGCAATAAAAAAGGCACAAAATGAGGCAAGATGAAAATAGAAAATCTGAAGAATAGAGCTGGAACTAAAGATACAAGCATAACAACAAAATTTAAGACATGGAAGATCCTCTTAAGAGGAAAACTCTGTAGGAAAAATAGATATATCAGTCAAAGAAAATGGTAAAACCAAAAAGACCATACACAAAATTTTCAGGAAATCTAGAACAACATAAAAAGACTTAACATGAAGATAATAGAAATAAAAGAAGGAGAAGAATACCAGCTCAAAGGCACAGATAACATATTCATTAAAATCATAGAAGAAAACTTTCCTAACTTCAAGAAAGAAATGCCTATAAAGATACAAGAAGCTTACAGAACACCAAACATATATGACACCACCATAAAAAAGTCCACTCGCCACATAATAATCAAGCCACAAAACATACAGAACAAAGAAGAAATTTTAAGATGTGCAAAAGAAAAGGTCAACTTACATATAAAGGAAATAGAAGAAAATACAAATAAAAAATTGGAAGAGATGAACAAATGTATGGGAGAAACATGCCAGGAACTAAAAATTGAAATAGAAGCAATAAAAAGGCAGAAAACGAGGCAGAGATGGAAATAGAAAACCTGGGGGGAAAAAAAGCTGGAACCACAGATACAAGCATAACCAACAGAATTCAAGAGATGGAAGATAGAATCTCTGAAGTGGAAAACTCAGTAACTGAAATAGATATATCAGTCAAAGAAAACACTAAAACCAAAAAAGCCATAACACAAAACATACAGAACAAAGAAAAAATGTTAAGAGCTGCGAAGAAAAGGGTCAACTTACCTACAATGGCAGACCCATCAGAATAACACCTGACTGTTCAATGGAAACAATGAAAGCTAGAAGGACTTGGTCAAAAGTTATAAAGACACTAAAAGAGCATGGATGCCAAACCTAGACTACTATATCCAGCAAAATTATCAATAGATGGAGTAAACAAGATATTTCATGACAAAGTCAGACTGAAACAATACCTATCTAACAATCTAGCCCTCCGGAAAGCATTAGAGGGAAAACCCCAACCTAAAGTTAAGATACACCAAAGAAACCACAAGCAATCAATAAGTCTTCAGAAGAATAGCCCGGAGAAAGGAAATATATACAAGCTACCACCTAAAATAGCAGGAAACATCAATCAGTTGTCACTAATATCCCTTAATATCAATGGGCTCAACTAACCTATAAAGACAAAAACTAACAAGATGGATACAAAAACAGAAAACATTCTGACAGCTTAATAGTGGGTGACTTCAATATCACATTTTCACCCTTGGACAGGTCAACCAGACAGAGAGACAACAGTGAAATAAGAAGTCAAACAGAGGTTATGAGGCAAATGGATTTATTAAATATTTACAGAAGCGTCCACCCAAATAAAGAGGAATATGCATATTTCTCAACTCCTGATGAAACTTTCTCTAAAATTGACCACATAATTGCTCTTAAAGCAAATATCAACACATACAAAAAATGGAAATAAATCCTTGTATCATATAGGACTACCAGGGCCTAAAGTTAGAGTTCAACAACATCAAAAATCAAAGAAAGCCTACCAACTCATGGAAACTAAATATCACTCAGCTAAACAACCTGTGGGTCAAGGAAGAAATTAAGAAAGAAATCAAAGTCTTGCTAGAATTTAGCGAAAATTAATCCAGAACATACCCAAACTGTGGGACACAATGGTCTTAAGAGGAAAATTTTTAGCATGACATGCCTATATGAAAACCTAGAGAAATCCCACACTAGAGAACTAACAGAACAACTGAAAGCCTTAGAACAATTAGAATCAAACTCAGCTAGAAGAAGTACATGGCAGAAAATAATCAAACTCAGAGCTAAATTAAATAAAATTGAAAGAAAAATAACAATACAAAGAATCAATGAATCAAAGTGTTGATTCTTTGAGAAAGTCAACAAGATAGATAGGCCCTTATCCAAAGTAATCACAAAGCAGAGAGTGTATCCAAATCAACAAAATCAGAAATGGAAAAGAGGACATAACTACAGACCCCCAGGAAATAGAAAGAATTTTCAGATCATACTTGGGAAATCTATATTCCACAAAAATGGAAAACCTAGAAGAAATGGACAGCTTTCTAGCCAGGTACCATTTACCAAAATTAAATGAAGACCAGATGAATTACATAAGAGACCTATAACCCTTAAGAAAATTGAAGCTGCCATTAAAAGCCTCCCCAACAATAAAAGACCAGGTCCAGATGGTTTCAGTACAGAGTTCTACCATTGCTCCTCAAACTATTTCACACAGAAGAAACTGAAGAAATATTGCCAAATTCCTCTTATGAAGCCACAATTACACTAAACCAAAGCCACTCAAAGACACAACAAAGAAGGAGAATTACAGACAAATTTCCCTCATGAATATTGATGCTAAAATTCTCAACAAAATTTTGGCAAATAGTATACAAGAATATATAAAAAATATCATAAACCATGACCAATTAGGCTTCATCACAGAAAGGCAAGGATGGTTCAACCTCAAGATATACTATAGAGCTACAGTAATAAAAACAGCATGGTACTGGCATTGAAACAGACTTGGGGATCAATGAAACTGAACTGAGGATCAAGGCATTAACCCAAAAACCTATGAACACCAGATCTTTGACAAAGAGGCCCATAACATTCAATGGAAAAAAGATAGTATCTTTAACCAATGGTCTTGTCATATACGAATGGTAGTATAAAGAAAACTGTAAATAAATCCAAGACTGTCACCATGCACAAAACTCACATCCAAGTGGATCAAAGACTTCAATACATTCCCAGACACTCTTAACTTGACAGAAAAGAAAGTGGAAAATATCCTCCAACAAATTGGCACAGGTGACCACTTCCTAAATATAACACCAGTGGCACAGACACTACAAACAACAATCAATAAGTGGAACCACTGAAACTTAGAAGCTTCTGTAAAACCAAGGACACAGTTAATAACACAAAATGACAGGCTACAGAATGAAAAAAATTTCACCAACCCTACAAGTGACAGAGGACTGATCTCTGAAATACATAGGGAACTCAAGAAACTAGAGCATAAAACCTTGAATAACCCAATCAAAACATTGTGCTTAGACCTAAAAAGTGCATTCTCAGCAAAAGAAATACAATTGGCTGAAAGACACATGAAAAAGTGCTCAACTTCTTTAGCCATCAGAGAAACACAAATCAAAACAACATTGAGATACCACCTGACACCTGTCAGACTGGCTAAGATAAAAGACACAGATGAAAGCCTACCCAAGAGAGGTTGCAGAGCAACTCCTCCATTGTAGGTGGGAGTGTAAGCTTGTTCAGCCACTATGAAAGTTTGTCAGAAAACTGGGAATCAATCTCCTCAAAGACCCAGCAATACCACTTCTGGGTGTATACCCTAAAGATGCACATTCACACTCCAAAGGCATTAGCTCAACTATGTTCATAGCAGCACTATTCGTAATAGCAAGAACCTAGAAAAAACCTAGATGCCCCTCAACCTAGGAATGGATTAACAAACAATGGTACATCTACACAATGGAGTACTACTCAGCAGTGAGAAAAAGTGATATACTAAAATTTGCAGGCAAATGGATCGATTTGGAGAATATCCTCCAGAGTGAGGAGGTCTGACAAACTAAAAAAGATAAATAGGGGATATACTCACTCATTGGTGGACTTTAAACAAAAAAAGATTAGCATGTCCAAGCTGCAAACCACAACCACTGAACAACTTGGGATCTGAAACACCTTGGACTGGCACCTTGGAGCCCATTCCTTTCAGAGAAACACCTGACCCAGTGTTGATGTAGGGGTGAGGAAAGCAGATCTGCTTGGAGAGGATGTTGAACTAAGCCACCTTGGGAACTTGAGACCTCCTGCTCTTGCTGGGGAGGAGATGATCTTATGGAGAGAAGAGAATGACTGGCAGGGGTGGGAGGCGTAAGGGAGCCTGAAAAAGGGGATACATGAATAAAAAAAAATAAGACTTTTTTTTCCATAATAAATAAATAAATAAAAGGTTCCCGGACCACCACACTTCCAGGAACTTGTTCTCCGGGTCCAGGGTCAATCCCTAGACTCTGATCTCAGAGCTACATGATAGACAGGAGCTAGGGTTTGGCTGTAAGAGGATCCTCTAGCCACACCTAAAAGAAGAAATCTTGAATGGCCCCATCTCCTACTGCATGAGCAGAGAAGGACTGAGGACTTTGAAATTCAGACCTGGCCCAGAGTGGAGCAGATTCTGGCTCACAGACCACCACACTTCCAGGACTTGCACTCCGGGGCCAGGGTCAATCCCTAGACTCTGATCTCAGCTCTCCCTAGCAGACAGAAACTAGGGTTTGGCTTTGAGGGGTGCCTCCAGCCACACCTATAATAGGGAATCTTCCACAGCCACAACTTCAACTACATCAGCAGAGGACAGAGGATTTGAAATTCAGAAAACTGTCTAGAGCAGAGTCAGAGAACAAGCAGACCCCTTGCTCATAGGAGAAACAAAAGTCCTCCTGCCACAACTGAACAGGAGCTGCCTAATCACAAACAACTGAAGCCATTGGAAGACACCAGTGCAAAAATACATATAACAATGTAAAGAACAACAAGCCAACACCAGAAGAAACTGATAGTTCTACAATTAAAAGACCTGAACAGAGCAAAGAAGAGGAAACAGAAGGAAACAACACCAAAATCAGCTTTATGAAGATTATTGAAACCTTCAAAAAAGATATAAAAAATTCACTTAAAAAATAGAAGAAAATATAAACAAAAAATTAGAAGAAATGAACAAATGCTGGAAAGAAAACCAAGAAAAGATAAACCAAAAAAATGAAAGAAACATTCCAGGAACTAAAAACTGAAACAGAAGCAATAAAAAAGGCACAAAATGAGGCAAAGATGGAAACAGAAAATCTGAAGAAAAGGCTGGGACCATAGATACAAGCATAACCACAAAATTCAAGAGATGGAAGAGAGAATCTCTGAAGTGGAAGACTCAGTAGCTGAGATTGATATATCAGTCAAAGAAAATACTAAAATGGAAAAAGCCAAAACACAAAATGTTCAGAAATTATGGGACACAATGAAAAGACCTAACTTGAGAATAATAGGAATAGAAGAATGAGAAGAATACCAGCTCAAAGGCACAGATAACGTATTCAATAAAATCATAGAAGAAAACTTCCCTAACTTCAAGAAGGAAACACCTATAAAGATACAAGAAGCTTATACAACACCAAATAGATATGACACCAACATAAAAAAGTCCACTCGCCACATAATAATCAAACCACAAAACGTACAGAACAAAGAAGAAAATTTAAGAGGTGCAAAAGAAAAGGTCAGCTTACTTATAAAGACAGATCCATCAGAATAACACCTAACTGATCAATGGAAATGATGAAAGCTAGAAGGAATTGGTCAAAAGTTATACAGACACTAAAAGAGCATGACTGCCAACCTAGATTACTATATCCAGCAAAAATTATCAATCACCATAGATGGAGTAAACAAGATATTTCATGACAAAGTCAGACTGAAACAATACCTATCTACCAATCCGGCCCTCCAGAAAGCATTAGAGGGAAAACTCCAACCTAATGATCCAAGATACACCCACAAAACCACAATCAATAATCCCACAGAAGAAAAGCCCAGAGAAATGAAATACATAGAAGCTACTACCAAAAATAGCATAAAATATCAATCAGTAATCACTAATATACCTTAATATCAATGGACTCAACTCACCAATAAAAAGGCACACACTAACAAAAATGGATACAAAAACAAAAGCCATCCTTCTGCTGCATACAAGAAACACACCTCAATCACAAAGATAGACACAGGCTGAGAGTAAAAGGTTGGAAAAAGATTTTTTAATCAAATGGCTCCAAGAAACTAGCTAGGGTTGCGAACCTAATATCAAACAAATTAGACTTTAAGTTAAAAACAATTAAAAGGGACAAAAATAGACATTACTTACTCATTGCAGGAACAATTGGTCAAGAGAAGATTTCAATCCTGAATATTTATGTCCCTAATAAGAGGGCACTTGCCTATGTAAAAAAAACACTGCTAAAGCTAGAATCTCTCATCAATTCTCACACCTTAATAGTGTCAGATGACAATTCTCCACTTTTACCCATGGATAGGTCAACCAGATAGAGACTCAACAGAGAAAGAGGAGTCTAACATAGGTTATGATAAAAATGAATTTAATAGATATCTACAGAAGCTTTCACCCAAATACAAAGGAATATACATACTTCTCAGCTCCTCATAGAACTTTCTCTAAAACTGACCACATAATTGGTCATAAAGCAAATATCATCACATACAAAAAAATGAAAATAATCCCTTGTAACATATCATACCATCAGGGTCTAAACTTAGAGTTCAAAAACACCAAAAGTCAAAGAAAACTTACCAACTCATGGAAATTAAAATCACTCAGCTGAACCACATCTGGGTCAAGGAAGAAATTAAAAAAGAAATCAAAGTCATCCTAGAATTTAATGAAAAAGAATTCACAACATACCTACACTTGTGGGATACAATGAAAGCAATTTTAAGAGGAAAATTCATAGGACTAAATGCCAATATGAAAAACCAAGAGAAATCCCACACTGGAGAACTAACAGCTCAGCAGAAAGCCTTAAAACAATTACAAGCAAACTCACCTAGAAGGATTAGATGGCAAAAAATAATAAAATTTAGAGCTGAAATCAAAACAATTGAAACAAAAAGAACAATACAAAGAATCAGTGAATGTAAGAGTTTTTCTTCAAAAAAGTCAACAAGATTGATAAGCCCTTATCAAAACTAATCAAAATGCAGAGAGAGAGTAGCCAAATAAACAAAATCAGAAATGAAAAGGGGGACATAAAAACAGACACACAGGAAACACACAGAATTATACTTTGAAAATCTGTATTCCACAAAAATGGAAACCAAGAAGAAATGGACAGTTTTCTGCACAGGTACCATTTACCAAAAATAATGAAGATCAGATTAATTACCTAAACAGGCCTATAACCCTTAAAGAAATTAAAGCTGTCATTAAAAGTGTCCCCAAAAATAAAGGCCCCGGTCCAGATGGTTTTAGTGCAGAATTCTAACAGACATTCAAAGAAGAATTATTCCCAATACTCCTCAAACTATTTCACACAGTAGAAACTGAAGAAATATTGCCAAATTCCTTTTATGAGGCCCAAATTACCCTAATTCCCAAGCAACTCAAAGACACAACAAAGAAGGAAACTACAGACCAATTTCCTTCATGAATATTGATGCTAAATATCTCAACAAAATTTTGGCAAATGGTGTACAACAATAAATAAAAAATATCATCCACCACAACCAAGTAGGCTTCATCACAGAAATGAAGGGCTGGTTTAACAGACAAGAAACTGTAAACATTATCCATCATATAAAAAAACCTGAAGGAACAAAACCACATGATCATATTCTTAGATGCTGAAAAAGCCTTTGACAAAATCCAACACTTCTTTATAATAAAAAACCCTGGAGTGGGGCTGGAGAGATGGCTCAGCAGTTAAGAGCACTGACTGTTCTTCCAGAGAACCTGAGTTCAATTCCCTGCATCCACATGGCAGCTAACAACTGTCTATAATTCCAAGATCTGACACCCTTACACAGTTATACATGCAGACAAAACACCAATTCACATAAGAAATAAAAAATGAATAAATGTTTAGAAAAAAAAGGCCCTGGAGAGATCAGGCATACAAGGAGAACACCTAAATATAATAAAGGCAATTTGCAAGAAGCCGACAGCCAGCATCAAACTTAATGGAGAAAAACTCAAAGCAATTCCACTAAAATCATGAACAAGACAAAGATGTTCTCTCTCCCCTTATCTATTCAATATATTTCTAGAAGTTTTAGCTAAAGCAATAAGAGAACAGAAGGAGATTAAAGGGATGCAAATTAGAAGAGAAGAAGTGAAACTATATCTATTTGCAGATGATATGACTGTATACATAAGTGACCCACATATTTCTAGCATAGAACTCTTACAGCTCATAAACACCTTCCGCAATGTAGCAGGATACAAGATTAACTCAAAGAAATCAGTAGCCATTCTATACACTAAAGATAGTAGGGATGAAAAACAATAAGGGAAACTTTAACCTTCATAATAGCTGCAAATAGTATTAAACACCTTGGAGTAACTATAACCAAAAAAGAAGAAGATCTATTTGGCAAATATTTTAAATCACTGAAGAAAGAAATTGAAGAAGTTATCAGAAAATGGAAAGTTCTCCCATGTTCCTGGATAGATAGGATCAACATAGTAAAAATGGCAATTCTACCAAAAGCAATCTGCAGATTCAATGCACTGCCCATCAAAATCCAAACACAATGTTTACTGGACCTTGAAAGAACAATACTCTTCCACCTCCGGAACCAGGTGCTGTCTGCAGAGTAAGTCCCAGCACACTCTGTAACAGGCACAGATAAAGACTGCCTGTCACCATACCCACAGCTGCTGCTGAGGGAATTTGCACAACTACACACCTCCACCTCCAACTGAGTGGACAGATAACGACTGGGGTCCCTGAAGTACAGACTCAGACCCCGCCCAGAGGTGAGGAGGGGACACCAGGCCCAAGCACCTATATCCCAGCCAAGGAGGGAGAGTTGAGCTCCCATTGGTTCTGGTTCCGCTTCCAGGACCAGGAGCGGTCTGCAGAGTGAGTCCCAGCACACTCTGTAGCAGGCACAGAAAAAGTCTGCCTGTAACCATACCCACAGCTGCTGCTGAGGGAATTTGCATGGCTACCCACCTCCACCTCCAACTGAGCAAACAGATAAAACCAGGGTCCCTGAAGGACAGACTCAGACCCCGCCCAGAAGGGTGACAGTAGAGGCACAAGCCTGAGTGCCACAACTGACCAAGAGCCACCTAATCATGAACCACTGAAGCCATGGGCAAATATCAGAGCAAAAGCTTACATAATAATACAAAGAACAACAAGGTAACTCAAGAAGAAAGTGGCTATCTTATAAATACAAGACATGAAATGAGCAATGAAGAGGAAACAGAAAGAAGCAACACCAAAAATTCCTTTTTGATGATTATCAAAGCTCTCAAAGAAGATATGAAAAGTAGCCTTAAAGAAATAGAAGAAAATACAAACAAAAAAATGGAAGAGATGAACAAATCTATGAAAGAAACATGCCAGGAAATAAAAGCTGAAATACAAGCAATAAAAAAGGCACAAAATGAGGCAAAGATGGAAATAGAAAATCTGAAGAAAAAAGCTGGAACTACAGATACAAGCATAACAAACAGAGTTCAAGAGATGGAATTATCTCTGAAGTGGAAGACTCAGTAACTCAAATAGATATATCAGTCAAAGAAAATAGTAAACCTAGTGCTCGCTTCGGCAGCGCATATACTAAAATTGGAACGAAACAGAGAAGATTAGCATGGCCCCTGCTCAAGGATGACACGCAAATTAGTGAAGCATTCCATATATTTCCCAAAAAAAAGTCAGCGGGCCACATTATAATCAAGCCACAAAACATACAGAACAAAGAAAAAATTTTAAGAGCTGCAAAATAAAAGGGCCAACTCACATATAAAGGCAGACCCATCAGAATAACGCCTGACTATTCAATGGAAACGATGAAAGCAAGAAGGGCTTGGTCAGAAGTTATACAGACGCTAAAACAGCATGGCTACCAAACTAGAATACTATACCCTGCAAAATTATCAATCACTATAGATGGAGTAAACAAGGTATTTCAGGACAAAGTCAGACTGAAAGAATATCTATCTACCAACTCATCTCTACAGAGAGTAATAGAGGGAAAACTCCAACCTAAGGACCTCAGATACATCCATGAAATCACAAACAATCAATAAGTCCACAGAAGAATACCCTAGAGAAAGGAAATACAAACAAGTTGCCACCAAATATGGCAGGAAATATGAATCAATGGTCACTAATTTCCCTTAATATCAATGGTCTCAACTCTCCTATAAAACGTCACATACTAACAAGATGGATACAACAACAGAAGCCATCCTTCTGTTGCCTACAAGAAACACACCTCAACTGCAAAGACAGACACAGGCTTAGAATAAAGGGTTGGGAAAAGATTTTCCAGTCAAATGGTCCTAAGAAACAAGCAGGGGTTGCAATCCTAATATCTAACAAAGTAGACTTTAAGCTAAAAGCAATTAAAAGGGAC